>JADBJO010003085.1:145000-147500 GCA_016801955.1 Conus betulinus
TTGTATATAGATAATGTTTGTGTGTGTGCGTGCGTGCGTGCGTGCGTGCGTGCGTGTGAGTGTGTGTGTGTGTGTGTGTGTGTGTGTGTGTGTGTGTGTGTGTGTGTGTGTGTGTGTGTGTGTGTGACTAAGACCAGAATGATTAGTGTACAAACAGCAAAGCCACTCGATCAATGCAGTGACTTTAAAAATTTATTTTCAAAGTTCTAGAGCATTGTTTCCTCTTTGCCTGTATTCTATTTCATCTCCTAAATAAGACCGATCGAGTCTTCTGTCAGTTCGAAATGCCAGTGTCAGGAGCTCATTTGCCAGAATGTGTTTTCGTCTGCGATTGAATACCTATCTTTTAAACACGAACTCAGTTGCAAGAGAGGTAACTCAGCGAGATGAGGCTCTTCTTCTTCCTCCTGGTGCTCTATTCTTGAACGGCAGTTACTCTGTTCAACTCGAAAGTCGTTGTGCCCTAATGGCATAGGTGTGTCCAGCGGGGTCTGTCACAGGCAGTATGTTCTCATGTGATTGATCAATGTAGCACTTCTTGAGGTTGTCCTTCAGTGTATCCTTGTACTTCATAAGAGGTCTACCGTGGTCACTCTCCCCCTGCGACAGCTGACCGTACAGAAGCCTCTTGAGGATCCTGTCATCCTCAGTGCGGGGGTGATGTGTTCTACCATTGCAACAGTCTTGAAGAGAAGACATTCATTGCTGGGAACATTTGTTTTCCAGAACCTGGAGGTTGGACAATTCTTCCTGCCTCTGGATGTTTCAGATTTTGCGTAGAGAACGGCGGTAGAATCGTTTTAGCTGTTGGACGTGTCATCGGCTGGCCTCGTGGCATTGCAGCCGCAGTAAGGACTACATCCCGTTTAAAACCAAGCGTTACTGGAATTTTGCCGTTTTCCATGTCACGCGTGAATATACCTCTAGTACCATGTCACTGTCTTCTTTAACTGTTGTAAACACAACGTAACACTGTAGCGGGAAAGGTGAGGTGGGGGTGAGGGTGAGTGCGGGTAATGCGAATGTCCTACGTAAAAAAAATATGCATTGTTCGAGCTCTTGTACGATACTATTATTCACCCGTCCAGTACGCCAGCTCTTTTCGTAGACAATGTGAAAAAGAGCCCATTTTCTGCTTCACAGAGATATTACAAAAATGGCTTGATGGAGAGAGAGAGAGAGAGAGAGAGAGAGAGAGAGAGAGAGAGAGAGAGAGAGAGAGAGAGAGAGAGAGAGAGACGGGGGGGGAGCAATTTGGGAGGTCAGGGAGTGGCGGTTAGGTTTGTCTGCCAAAAATTACCATTAACTTGAGGCGAGTGAATTCTTGGTTTGTTTTTTTCATGTCCCTGCCAGAGTAATAAACCCTTACAGTTTTAATGAAGGATTTTCAGAATGAACGAGAGAGAGAGAGAGTTGAGTTATTTTCAGGATAGGAGAGAGAGAGAGAGAGTAGATCTGTGTTATGATCCAGATGGTTGATATGAACGTGTTTTAGGTGATGATGAGGACTCCAAGTGACGGAGGAAGACTGACAGACTTTAAAAAAAAAAAACATTCAGTTTAACGTTCAATGCAAACATTTCCTTTTTGTCATCGTACTCGTGTTGACATCTGTACTAGATGTACTGGTACCAGAAGAAGCTGTTACTTTGGATTTGTGGGCATGCAGAGTTTTTCCATGGGAGATAAGGTTGTCTTCCCCCTGTTTTTTTTTTTTTTCACTTACTAATCACGTCTCCTGCCTCATTTAAGATTTCACCTGACAAAGAATAGCACTCTGCATCCTCGCACCTGACCTTTGGGATCCGCGGACATGGGTTATAAATTGGTTGGTTGTTGGCTGTTTGTGTCAATGGTTGATAAATTATTTGGTCGGTGAGTGACTGAGTGAGCGAATGAGTCTTCATTATTTGTTGAGCGAGTAGGTGCGTGAGAGAGATAACGAGCGTTTAACTAGCATCTACTGAGTTCGATTATTTGCTTGAATGAGTGTCTGTGTGAGTGTTTAAGCCTTTGGTCCAGCAGTTTATTGAACTGATTAATTAACAAATTAGCCGGTGATTATTCAATCGGTCGATCAGTTGTGTGGTTCGTTCATTAGCTGGTCATTTCTTCATTTTGATCATGCTATGAGTTGGTCAGTTGTGTGGTCTTTTGATTAGCTGGCAAGTCACTCAATCACTAATCTAATGAGTTGGTCAGCTGTAGAGTTAGTTGTTTGAGTGTGTGCGTAGCTTTAGTGGCTACTGAATCACATGACACGGAGCAACTTCAGTTGACACTTTTTAAAACATAATCAAAGTGTTTATGCAAACGTTCATGATTATTGTGCGTTCAAACGTCTGTCTTTTTACATTTCTTTTTACTGAACCCTTTTGTGTTTAAGCTTTATAACCATGTTACAGCGATATGTTCTATATTGCCACTCGTCCTTCCCTGAAACAAAAAAAAAACCTACTGTTTCCTATTTTCCCCATCTCCCACTATCATCATGTTAAGG
>JADBJO010003085.1:150000-155000 GCA_016801955.1 Conus betulinus
GATTTGCACAGTGACTGCTCCCTGGCGGGTTGCGGTGCCGTTTGTGCTAAGGTTGTGGCTAAGGTTGTGGCAGGGCCAGGCTGTGGCTGTGGACGGAGAGTCAAAATGAAAGGCCTGGGGTGCAATGTTATAGCTACCAAAGTGGCATAGAAAGACCAGACCGACAAGGAACAAAACAAAACAAAACCAAATGAAAAAAAAAAAAAAGAAAAAGGTGAAAAAGGAAAGAGGTGTCTAAATTTACCCGCTTTACATATGTTTGGATCATCGCGATAAGGACCATTTACTTCAACAATGTGAAAATTATCCTTGTATTTCCACATATGTGAAGAAAAATAATTGTTCAGTGCTTTACATACCTTCTTCATTGTGAAATGAAAAATCACTACAACTCTCCATTCAGTTTGATTTCTATGAGGTAAAATCTCCTTGAATCCTGATTCAAAGCGAAGGCAATGCTCAAGCCTTGGATCAAAATGCATGTCTTTTAACAAATACATCGAATATGGGGTTTTTGTTTTTACTAAGTACTGGAATACATATCTCCCTTTCTATACTGAGAGGCAGATATTCCGTACAAACATAAAAAAAAAAACATGCACAAAATTCTCATTTGTCAGTTACTTAATTGGAAACTTGGTAACAACTTAAATAAACCAAATCTGCCTTAGAAAATTTGATTGAAAAGGGCATGTGTATACAGGAAAAAAAACGACCTGAATCAAATTCATAAACAATTGTCAAACATTGTTATTGCACAGCAAAAAACCATCTTTCAAAACAGATGATTCTGTCAATATCTGGTGTATCCACCATTGGCAGCTACACACACTCGAAGACGCCGAGGCATGGACTGCACGAGACGTCAGATCTGCACCTGCTGGGCGTTGACCCTGTGATGCTGAAGAACGGCGATCAGTTCACCTCTTGTCTGGGGCCTCGGCTGATGCTGCTCCACTCTCCTGCTGAGCGCGTCCCAAAGGTGCTCGATGCAGTTCATGTCAGGTGACAGGGATGGCGGGGCATTACCTCTGATGGGTCATCCGGGCACTGTGAGGTGTAGCATTATCATGCTGGAAACACAAATCTGCGTTGTCCACCATGGTGATCCAGGAGTGGAAGCAGGACAGGCTGGAGAACGTGGTTCATGTAGCGCTGTGCCGTGATGTTGCCATCGACCACCACGAGCTGGGATCTAAAGTTGGGGTTGATGGCACCCCACACCATCACTGAAGGGCCGCCAAACTGGTCGAGCTGCCTAACACAAGGGTCATGATACCGTTCTCCTCGTCTCCTGTAAATTCTGATTCTCCCTAGATTCCTCTTAGAAAAACGTGACTCGTCAGACACGATGACATTCCTCCATGCGCATCTTCCCAGGAACGCACCATTTGCTGCCCAATGGAGCCGGGCCTGCCTGTCTCTGTCAGTCAATACAGGGCCAACGTAGGGCCTGTGAGACCTGATTCCTGCGTGTGACAGGCGTTGTCTGACGGTGCGGCTGCTGATGGATCGCCCACGCTCCGCCAAAGTTGCTCTAATCGTGGCAGCAGCAGTCAGGAATCGGTTCCTGAGGTGGGAAAGGCAAATGGCTCGATCTCGTCTCTGAGTCGTCACACGAGGTGCACCTGGTCGAGGACAGTCAGAAACTGACCGGACGGCTGCCAGCGCTGTTGTTGTGTGGTAGGTAGATAGTGGTGTGGTGGGCGTTCATGGCTCTTGCCACCTGTCGGACAGATGAACCGGCCCTCAGCATCCCAGCTGCGCGGTTTCACTGGTTGTTGTCTAGCCATGGCATTTTCTTGCAGTGTGATAAAATCATTCTGGTTGCGGCATTTTATGGGGGTTAAACTGTGTGTTTATCACGTGAAAAGGAAGCGACGCAATATTCACTCTGTACTGAGTTGTCACCCAGTTTGGCTTTTTTTTGCTGCTGGCGCTATTGTCTGTTCGCTGGCACGTGCTGCACGAGAAACGTCGCTGTGGAAAGGTGGGTCACACTCCCACCAACTGAGGAATGGGTCATAAAAGGAGTAACAAATCAAACTTTTCCCGTGGAATTTGTGTGCATGATGTGCGGAATTTATGTCTCTCAGTATATGACAGCCAAGACCGACAGTTTGTCGCTACATTTCTGACAGAGTTGTTATCAATAATTATTGTACATTGAAATCAAGAACAGTGACATAGGGCTAATTCTGGCATGAAAAGGGAGCTCAATTCAGGTCTGAAGCAGTGGTCAACATAATGAACTGTGAGATTATACAGTGTACATATACATTCAAGTTCCTGTCGGCAACTCCACTTACCAAAAAGAAGTGTAGCATGAACACGCAGCTGCCTGTCACAAGTAACAAAACACATAGACAGACAAAGAAAACAGTTGTAAACCATTGTGAACTGACAGCATCAGGCGAGCTGCAAGTTAGGCACACGGCCTTACGATGCCAAGCAGTACACTGAAAACATTATGCTTAGGCATTAAAGAAAATGGCAATTGAAATCCTATTTTCACACATGATATAGTAATTCCTAAAGTTGTAGATTTCATCATGAAAATCATGTTGAGTTTTTGTATAATGCATTTAGTCCCAACCTGAAAATGGTAAAAGCAGATAGGCATGCAGAGCTGAAAGACCATTAGTTTTGAAAAAAAAAAGGTTTCTTCCGTTGTGCAAATGACAGTCCCGCCTATCCCATTTGCACAGCTAAACGAAGCCCGAAGAACGACAATTATTTTGACAGACTCGGGATGGAACCAGACATCGGCTCAGACATCTGACTGAATAAGTGCAAACTTTCTTTGTGTGTGTTTTGGTGGTGGTGTGATTTTTTTCTCCGAGGCTGTCTACAAATGTTTCTGTGTCTGTCCATTTTGTACGTCTTCAGTTCTACCATTTTCTCTGTCTCTGTCTCTGTCTCTTTCTGTCTGTCTGTCTGTCTCTCTCTCTCTCTCTCTCTCTCTCTCTCTCTCTCTCTCTCTCACACACACACACACACACACACACACACACACACACACACATACACGTACACACACACACACACACACACACACACACACACACACACACACACACACACACACACACGCACGCACGCACGCACGCACACACACAAGAAAATAAACAAATGAATGAATAGATAAGTTGATAATCGTATGAATCAATAAATAAATATGTTAATGATTAAAGTCTTCATAACTGAGCGTTGGACAACAATTCAGATCCTGCTTGTTTCCGGCCAGTCTCGATTATTTCCATTCTTTCCAAATATTTGGGAAAACGCATAAACATTCTCTTGCCAGTTGCTACATCCCAGGCAATCTGGTTTTCGACCAAAACATTCATTTTATCACACAGCCTTCTTAATCAACCTTGTTGATGACATTCCAAACAACATAAACAGCAACAAATATTGTGGTGTCCTGTGTGTCAATTTTCAGGAAAAAGGCTTTCGTTCTGATGGATTATAACTTTCTTTTTAAAAAATCAGGAATGTATAGCTTATCCTCAGAATTCCTTAATCTCCTTCAATCATATATAACAGACAGTAAACAGCGTGTAACGATGGACACAGTTGCTTGCACAGTATGGCGTTCCGCCATTTTCTAATTCACTCAAATGAATACTATCTCTCTCTCTCTCTCTCTCTCTCTCTCTCTCTCTCTCTCTCTTGCTCGCTCGCTCGCTCTAGGAAAAGACCAAAAGAAAAAAGAAAAAAAAAGAAAGAAAGAAAAATATCAACGGTGGAGGAAAAAAAAACGAGAGATACTGAAAAGACAAAATAACTACACGAAATTTTGAGTTGCGATAGACGCTTAATACTTAAATAATTACAGATGGGCGGTCTGGGATTTATTATGATGATGATTAGTAATATATTTGTTTGTAATTCATTTATATATATATATATATATATATATATATATATATATATACATATGCATATATATGTATGTGTGTGTGTGTGTGTGTGTGTGTGTGTGGTGGTGGTGGTGGTGGTGGTGGTGGTGTGTGTGTGTGTGTGTGTGTGTGTGTGTGTGTGTGTGTGTGCAAGGATGTAGAATGTTACCCTAAATTAGAAATTGCTCATGGTTAAAGTATACATATAAGTGAGCGAGTGCGCTCACGTGTTTGCCTGGATGTGCATGAGTATTTTCCCTTCACTCATTGCTACAGTACACTCCTATTTTGTAAATTGTCCCCCTTGGCACTAAGGCTGTAAAAAGCTAATACCAATAAAGAAAATGTGTCAGTGTTAGTGTCAGTGTCAGTGTCTCTCTCTCTCTCTCTCTCTCTCTCTCTCTCTCTCTCTCTCTCTCTCTCTCTCTCTCTGAGATTGGGGTGATATTCTTTGATATGTGGAAGGAAGATTTTTGCTCTGTGATATTTGACAGTAAATTCCACTTTATGCATACAAGTAAATAGGAACACTGGCACTGATTAAAACAGACAGAAATGGAAACATCCAAACACACATAGGCCTACCGGCAGGACGATTCCAAATGGCTGATGCAAACAAGTACAAGATGCAAAGCATATAAACGTACTCCCAGCTCTCCACTGAAAGGTTTTAACATCTGTGTTTGTGACATTTGAAATGTGGGGATTTTGAATCTGCAATCTTTCTCTTTCCCGTGTTGCTTCAAGCAGGTGTGACTGTGCTTGTGCTGTTGGAGCTTCACTTCTTCGCAGAGATCTTCATTCTCCCTTACATCACTTATATATGGAAAGAGGCTCCGATTTGTCACAAGATCATCCAAACCGCTTATAAATCGGACAAGTATTTTCTGAGATATTCCATATACAAGAAAAAAAAACCGTTTGGGGCCGTTATAGCCGTTAGTAACGGTTATTCTGGCAAAATAAAACATCGGGCATCATCCATGACCCATAATGAACATACGCACAAATTTTCAGATAGATCAGTCCAAAACTTTTTGTCTGGAGCGAGTGTAACACATTTTGACCACGAACAGGCACACAGACAGACACACA
>JADBJO010003085.1:157500-160000 GCA_016801955.1 Conus betulinus
ACAGTTCAGGGTGCGTTTGCTGACAACGATTTCCATTTGTGCCTGCAGTTTGTTTACTATTTCTACTTTAGTATTTAGGGTTGCTAAGTACGGTTTGCATAGTATTACCATTTTTCTTCTGTTGAACATAGGTTGCATCTTTTTGAAATGTTATTGTATGGTGATGCCCTTTTTATGATTTTCCAGGATATGTTATCGTTTATTTTTTTTTGTCTTTAAGTCTCTCAAATATATTTGCTCAGTTTCTCTTTGGTTTTTGTATTTTTCTTTGTTGAATGACTGTTTATGGTTTGCATATCTGGTTTTGAAGTGATTTTCAGTGATCCCTATGTATGTTTCTTTTTCATTTTCTGATGTCACAGTGGCTGGTATACAATGTTGTTATAGAGGCATTTGTTGCTTAAGGGACACTGTTTTTTTTGTAGTACAATTGCAGGATTTCCTTTCTTCACCCTTCTTTGCTGTGTTGCTTTTCATTTTGTTGGATGAATCAATTATATTTTTAAGGTTAGGCATGCATGAATATGATAGTTTGATGGTGTTCTTGTTGAATATTTTGGACACATTTGTGTTCTTTTGGGAAGGATGCTGTCAAAATTTGAAAAAAAATTCTTTCCAAACGTTTGTTTTTACTCGTCCATCATATGGAGGGTTGTACCATGTGATTTTCCTTTTCCTGCTTTTTTGTTTTTGTTCATGTTGTTATCTGGGTTGTATTGTAGTTTGTAGCTGTAACCACTTTTTTGCAATGCCCTCTTGGTATTCTGCTGCTGCGTTGTTGAATACTCTTTCATTATGTGACAGATTAGATAATCTCTTGTTTATGCCATTGGGTATTGTTTTTAGTATAGATGGTGGGTGGTTGCTATTGATGTTTACATAAATGGGGTGTCATTAGGTTTCTTGTATGGTTTATATATGTAGTTGTTGAGGTCAAGTGTTATGTCTAAGTAGTTCACTACCTTTTTGTTTGCTTCGATGGTGATTTTTAAGTTATGGTTTTGGAAAATTTTGCATAGTTCTTTTTTCTTGTTTTCGATGGTTCTTGGATTGTTGTTTAGCGCGGCGAGGCCGTCGTCTCTGTATAGTCCAACTTGCTTTCCGAGTTGTTTTTGGATGTTGGATAGCTTGCGCGCACGTAAAATCCGATCAGAAACTTTCGGAAGAGAAGGCCAAGTTTGGCTAGCATGGTTGACAAAGTATAAACATATTATGCATCTTCTTTTAGTACTCGAAAGAATAGTGAAAACTGAGAGACTTATGTTCGAATGAATGATATGGGAAATGATAGAATGTAGCGTGATCAGACAGCTCTTCAGTCGGCTCCAACTTGGTAAACAGCCCACTGTGTAAACAACTGAGAGGACTGTAAAGAGTTTAGAGCTTAGTCTCTATTTTAGGATAGGTACTATATAACTAATTTCAAGATAATAATTCCATAAATGTACATGAGAAGAAAATCTGAAAAATAAACAAGCTAAAATATATATAGGCAAAAGGGGATGGAGACAAAAAACAAAATGCTTTTCTGCTCTTCCCTTTCTTTTCCATCCCCCTCCCCCTCCCTTTTTTGTGCACTGTTAACTACAGAGAACAGTGACACAAATAACCCTGACTGTTGACGAATGAAAGAGAAGGGCCCGATTCTGAAATCTCCCATACACTTCCCATATAATCACCTTTGTGGCAGGCAGTTACAGTTTCACGGTCGTTTCAGACTGGGTAGAATTACTGTCAGGAACCTTTCTCATGAAATCACCATCTGGAATAGGGGAGTTACCGTCCCACTGGGTCCGTGGGGACTGAACTAGTCTTTGATGTTTATTGTCAGTTTAGACATCACTTGTCTACCTGTAGCGTACAACTTGCTCCAAGTACTCCCAAGCGAAAAGCTTTTATTGATCGGAGCAGTTCTATGCGTATGTGCTATAAAGACGGTTTGTTTTGTTGTTTGTGTTTGAGACCAAAAACAGTAGTACAACTACAACAAAACCGCTCAATCAGAGCGGTGATTCAAAATATTTTGTTTTTAAAAGCATCTATAGTATTTGTTTTTCAGTTACCTGCATTACATTTTATCTCCCAGTTAGAACTGATCGAATCTTCTGTCATTTCAAAACACGAGTTTCAGGCAGGTCATTTTTCAGAAAGTGTCCTCATGTGCGATTGAAGACCTATCTTTTGCACAGTCAGATGCAGATGTTGCTGAATGGTGGTCAATCGGTTCAACTCAAAAGTCATTGTGCCCTGATGGTACAATGTCTCCAGTGGGGCTTGTCAAAAACAGTATGTGCTTACGTGATAGATGCATGTTGCAGTTCCTGAGGTTGTCCTTCAGGGTGAATTTCTGTCTCATTAATGGTCTACTGTGGTCATGCTGCTTCTGCTTCAGCTGGCCGTACAGGTGCCCTTTTGCGGATCCTGCCGTCTTCAGTGTGGATAAGTGCTACACGTCGCAACAGACTGTTAAAGAGAAGACACTCGATGCTGGGAACACTTT
>JADBJO010003085.1:167500-177500 GCA_016801955.1 Conus betulinus
TTTATCCTTTAACAATGATTATTGAACGTCCATAACTTTCTTATTTTTGCCCCAAATTTAAGAGAATTGTACTCTGATCTGTTCTGAACCCCAGCTGGCAGTGGGGAAAGTGTTATTCTTTATCTCGACGTACATGAAGGAACGTTTCCTTCAGTATACTATATACCTTCTTAATTCTGAATTCAAAATCAATTATAAACAGTACCCCATGCTGCAAAAAAAAAAAAAGACCAGCGTACCAAAATCAAAACAAAGACAGTGCTCAAGCTTGGATCGAAATGTTTGTCTGTTAACAAGTAAATTGAAATACATTTTTTCTTCGTAGATAGCAGAACACATGTCTCCTTTTCTTTGACAAAGAAGCCCTTACAATTTTTTTTTATACAATTTTGACAACCTGAGATCCTGACAACCGTTCACCCCACACAACAGTCGCCCCACCAGGCCTCGCTGCCACAACAGCAACAGTGAGCTGATGAAGACAGGGCGACCCTGTCGAAATATTCTCCAAGTCAGTTTTGATTCTGAGTCTTTAACTACTTTTCTAATGTTGAATCCAGAATCCAGAAACCTGTACTCTTATTTAATTTTGACAAAGTTATCATCATTAATTGTTGGACATTGAACAGTTACAGTGTGCTAACTATGACTTAAAACTTGAGTACAATTCAGGACTGAAGCAGTGGTCAACATAATGGACTGTGAGATGACACAGTGTACATATACATTCAAGTTCCCGTCGGCAACTCCACCTACCAAAAAGAAGTGCAGCATGAACAGGCAGCCGCCTGTCACACGTAATAAAACACACAAAGTAGACAGTCGTTCAGTGTGAGCTGACTACAACAGGCGAAGTACAATGTAAGGCATATGGCCTTATTATGCCAGGCATCAAACCAAAAACACGATGGCCATACCAAAAAAATGCTTCTGAAATCTCTATTTTTGTACACCAAATGAAGACTCCTAACTTTTAGTTTCGTAAAAAGAAATGGTCTCTCCTTGAAGGTTGTGATACAATGTATTTAACCCTAAACTGAAAAAGGTAAAAAAACAGCCAGACATGCAGAGCTGGAAAAACCTAGTTAAAAAGACCACGTTCTCTCCGTAGCGCAAATGAATCAATCCCGCCCACCCCACCTGCGCTGGCGAAACGAAGCTCACAGAACGGAACGACTATTCGTTTGAAGAACATGGGATGGAACAGACATCGTTGCTCGTCGGGGGGGGGGGGGGGGGGGGGGGGGGGGGTTCCTTGGGCTGTTTATAGACGTCTCTGTGTCTGTCTCGTTTGTATTCTCTCTCTCTCTCTCTCTCTCTCTCTCTCTCTCTCTCTCTCTCTCTCTTTCTTTCTGAAATTTTCTCATGTCTAACTGTGATGCTTTATTTTTGTGTTCAGATAAACATTTCGCTTCGTTCTCTATTCTTTTTTTTTTGCATTTGGAGGTTTCTCACTTTCCCTTACTGTAATTTTTGGTCTGTCTCCCTTTACTTATTCTGTTACTTTTTTGCATTTGTGTGTTCTCACACTTTCTGTAATTTTACAATGCTTTTGATCACTCTCCTCCCTCTCTCATCTCTCCTGTTCCTGTCACTCTGTTCACCTTGTCACTTTTCCTTTACTAAGGGCTGGCTTTTCAAAGGCAAATCTCTCTCTCTCTCTCTCTCCTCTCTTCCTATATCTTTATTTTTGTGTTCAGATAAACATTTCAAGTCGCCCTCTATTCTTTTTTTGCATTTGTAGGTTCTCATACTTTCTGTAATTTTACATGCTTTGATCACTTCCCTGTTCCTGTCACTCCCTTTACTAAGGGGCTTTGGTCTATACTGATATAACCATACCTGCATTGTAACAACACTTAAAGATTTCTGTGAGATCTGAACAGACAAAAAATTAACACCGATGACAAAGGTAGGAACATTGATCCCTGTGACTAAAAAAAAAGGCGACGCTTTGAGTCATGGGTTCTTCAAAGGCAAAGAAAACATCGTAATCGTAATATGTAATAATAATCCATCTCTCTCTCTCTCTCTCTCTCTCTCTCTCTCTCTCTCTCTCTCTCTCTCTCTCATCAACAAAACTAAGCTTTTACCTATCTACCGGTCAGGTGGCCATGCAGATCCTGCTCACTGCAGACCAGCCTCAGTTATTACCATGGGTTCTTCAAAGGCAAAAAAAAAAAATAGTAATAATTTGTAAGTCTCTCTCTCTTCTCTCTCTCTCTCTCTCTCTCTCTCTCTCTCTCTCTCTCTCTCTCTCTGATAATTACGCAATGGCGACATGTGCACCTCGTGAAAAGTTCGTCCCAGATATCTGTTTTTGTCAGATAGCGTGGTCACAGTTTTTTAAACATCTCTCTCTCTCTCTCTCTCTCTCTCTCTCTCTCTCTCTCTCTCTCTCTCTCTCTCTCTCTCTCTCAACAAACCTAAACTTACCCCTATCTACACGTCAGATCCTGCTCGCTACAGACCACTCTCAGTTATTTCCATTCTTTCCAAACATTTGGGAAATTCTTTGCCACTCAAATACATAACGATAACATTCATATCATCATACAGCCTTAATTAACCTTGCTGGTGACAGGTTACACAATATCAAGTACAACAACAGCTGTTGTGATGTCCTATTTGCCCAATCTGAAAAATACTTTCATTCTGATAGACTGTAACTTTTCTTTTCTTTGGAAATACATGGCTTATCCACAAAAGCCTTTAAGCTTTTTCACCCATATCTAACCAACAGGCAACAGTGTGTAACAGTGGGTACACCTATCCCCACATTTATTGCCGTTTCATATGGTGTCCTCCAAGGCTCAATCCCAGATCCTTCACTCTTTTAAACGTTCATTAATGATTTTACGCTGTATATAATATCTCTATGGAATTGTTTTCGGATGAAGTAACAATTCTTACGAATGACTCTGAAACACTAGTTCTTAAAAAGACTTTACCAAAAAGCGAGAATGATCGGATGAAGTAACAATTCTTACAAATGACTCTGAAACACTAGTTCTTGAAAAGACTTTATCACAAATTGAGAATGATCGGATGAAGTAACAATTCTTACAAATGACTCTGAAACACTAGTTCTTGAAAAGACTTTACCAAAAAGCGAGAATGATCGGATGAAGTAACAATTCTTACAAATGACTCTGAAACACTAGTTCTTGAAAAGACTTTACCAAAAAGCGAGAATGATCGAGTGAAGTAACAGTTCTTACGAATGACTCTGAAACACTAGTTCTTGAAAAGACTTTACCGAAAAGCAAGAATGATCGGATGAAGTGGACTGAACTCAATCATATGACATTTCACTCTCAAAAAAACAACATCAATATTGATCACATGTACCAGCCGCGGATTCCCGGCTGGGAGGTCGTAGGTTCGAATCCCATCAGGGTCATGTGGGTTTTTCTGCCCCGACCGGCTCCTACCCAGAGTTGAGTTTGTTGCGGACTCAGTTGGGAAGACTGGGACCACACAGTCGAGTTTCATCCACTTAATGGGTGCGTTTCTGAGAGTGTGTGCTCAAACTTCCTGACCAACACTGCAGGTGCCTGTATCTCTCGGGCCTGGTTGACGACGGGATATATTATGAAAGGAAGCGTAGAGTACAGCCCTGTCATGTAGTCTCAGACCGAAATGGAAATACGTAGCATCATCTTAATCATCCTCATTCTCTCATCGATCAGCATTAAAAAAAAAAAAAAATGTCTCAAATTCTGTGGCCCTTCATGCCCTGCTCTCATGGTGACCTCAGTTTCGATGTCCTCTCCATGTCGTGGCCTTGGTTTGGTTCCGTCGGGGTCACCGGTATCGGCGAGTCCATGGAAGCTCTCGTTGGACGGACGTGGTGGCGCCCTCTGGAGGGAGAGCTCACTCACGCTGGCTCTGCGACTAAGCAATTGTCGTCAGTAGGGGGCTTAGTAGGTGGTGTCCTGCGTATGTTAGATCAGAACAGGCGCCACTGAACACCACCGAAGTGACTCGGCAGCAGTGCAGTGTCTCCTCCGGTGGGTTGCCTCCTGACGACTTGACATTGACTGACTGCTCCTGTGGATTGCCGGTGCCGGGCTGCGGCGGGGCCGACCAGGCTGTGACTGTGGTGGGGGTGTCGGAATGAGCGGCGTGGGTGCACTGCCTCTGAGGTGACGCACAGGTTGGGACAGTTGGGACAGCAAAAAAAAAAAAAAAAAAAAAAAAAAAAAAAAATCATTTGATCACATGTAGACAAAAAAGACAAAATCTTACGACACTCTTTCCATCTTAGAAACAACTCTGTAGAGCAGGTTACAAATGACAAAGCACTGGGTATGTCTGTTGATAACAACATTGCTCATAATCCCTATATCACATCCTTATGCAAAAGGAGCTCCCATAAAGTCGATCAACTCACCGAAATAACTCATTTTCTGTACTTACCTCACGCAAGGTCAATAAACTCATATTCAGCCATGAACACACAATAGTTTACATTGTGGGACTCCTTTCTTGCAAACACATGGAAACCATTGTTGGGTCTGTATAACGTACCCTCAAACCGCACTTCTGAAAGCTACTAGCCGCAAGGATTCTGACATAAAACGCTGAGCATTTTCCCCTGAAAGCGCACACTAGATTATAACAAAAGACAAAATTATGCGCAGAAATGCACTTGGAAAATTCTTGGACACATTTCTCATTGTGGATCTTCCCAGAATCGATGCTTTGATTCCAAAACCTGACCTGTTAACATCGAGTTTAGTACATTAGTGTGCCACTCAGAAGAACTCGCATCCAACCTGAATGTGATAAAGACTGTATTATCAACCTTCAACGAAAAAAAATTTCAAACATCTTATGTGCTAATGTTGAAAACCTTGCCCCTTCCACCCTCTCCCTTCCCTGCCGTCCTTGCGGGATATATAACTGCTATTTTCAAAATTACAAATGTATTTTGTTCTACTGGAAACTATTATAATCTTAACGGGCTGTGGATTATTTTGATTACTTTGTTTTGTAATTTTCGGGTTTTTTGTTCGCGCGCTTGTGTGTGGGTAGTGTGTGTGTGTGTGTGTGTGTGTGTGTGTGTGTGTGTGTGTGTGTGTGTGTGTGTGTGTGTGTGTGATCTAATTGTCTTGAATTTTGTCACCTCTTTTCTGTGATGGTGGATAAGGGCTATGGGGGTGTGGGAGAAAATGATTATGGAATTGGTGCCTTTTTTTGACAACTTTTTGAACGCTCTCTCTCTCTCTCTCTCTCTCTCTCTCTCTCTCTCTCTCTCTCTCTCTCCTCTCTCTCTCTCTCTCTCTCCATTTTCCCTCGTTCATTCTTCCTTAAGTGGCAATATCCCACTAGAAAGAAGAGAACATTAACAATGCTTTCATGGCCTCTTCAGCTGGACAGGTCCGAGACAATGTAACTTAATGGATTTTTCATAGCTTTTCTTTACGTTTTTTAGGCCGTTTTTATATTTCTATGTTTTGGTTGTTGTGTTCTTCATTCTATATGATTCTAAAAGCTCCTTTATATGCTCTCTCTCTCTCTCTCTCTCTCTCTCTCTCTCTCTCTCTCTCTCTCTCTCTCTCTCTCTCTCTCTCTCTCTCTTGTTTGGTGGCAGGAAGAATTTGCTGTGTGATATTTTGACATTAGAGTACACTTTATCCAGACAGGCAGACAGTAACACAGACGTTGATTGTTAGAGACAGAAAACTAAAAGATCCAGACAGACATACAGGCAGGAAGCCACAAAAAAAAACGGATACAAACAAGCAAAAACATGTTCTCTGAAAGAAACAAGAAGCGAGCAGACACAAACTTGAGACTACATTCTAAACAGTAGCTCCGTGACTGAATGTCACGAAACGGAATTTTGACACGAAAGAAGATGACGGCCTTTCCTGTGTCGACCTATTCCACTCTATTTGAGAAGCAGGTTGACTGTTCTTTCATCAGACCGCGTTCTACACTTCAGCGGTGAGGTGATCGAATTCCCTCCATCCCCCCTTTGCTGACTAAGACGAAGCGCGTAGAACAACTATTTGTTTGCCAGACATGGAATGTGCCAGACAGTCGGCTGAAAACAGGCCCTGGGATAATGAGTTCATGTACCAACGTTTAGGTGTGGACGTTCGGATTTTTCTTGCATTCTCTCTCTCTCTCTCTCTCTCTCTCTCTCTCTCTCTCTCTCTCTCTCTCTCTCTCTCTCTCTCTCTCTCTCTCTCTCTCTCTCATCTGCTGGACAACGGGATTAGCCTGGTATTATAAGCTTTCTCTCGATTTGTGAAAAATGTTCACGTCCTTCACCTGTTGTTTCCTCGCCCTCTGGGAAATCTGCTCTCTGCTATCGTCTCTGTTGTCTCAGACTGCCTTTCTGCCACTGTTGTTATTGTCTCTGTTCAAAAGGTTCAAAAGATGTGTATGCCCAGTCGTGGAAAAAGTAACTGCATGGAAGCAGTAAAGGCTTGTTTCCAGAAACATGAAACACAACTTTTGCGGGAATGGAATATTTCTCAGCTTTAGAATCTATGTATTGGTTCATTGATTCAATTCTTGTGTAGCAGCAACGAACTACAGTTTGAAATGCAAGGGGAGAAGTAGAAGATAGGACAGTGTTGGCGATGTATTTTATTTCATTCTAGGCTGTCCAAAAAATTATGTGCGTTTAATACACTTATACCTAGAAAATAACAGTTCACATTGTCAGTGTGCATTCATCGTAATTCATTTCAGACCGGGAAAAAGTGAAAAATAGCGTAAACATTTTTATAGGAAGAACGCATACACTTCTGGAAGGTACGTAGGTATTTATTTTATTAAATGTGTGAGTTGCATGAAAATGCAAACGTTAAGATTTGTTTACCTTTAGTTAGTTAAATTTCTAAAATGTTCTGTATTTACTTGTTTCTTATAAATCAGTTAAGCTTGTTTCAAATGTATCCTCCTCCGTCCAAAACGATTAAAACATTTTGAATCTTGAATCATGACTTCCGTAGTCCATTCACTTGAACTTTATTCCATTAAACCACTTTAATTTTAACGAGAATTTGGTGTCCCTACCTTTTTTTTCCTTTCACAACCAAATGTCAAGCACCAGTTGCCCGTTGGTCAGGTTTATATTGAATTAGAGGGTCTGTTTTTAAATTTGCTGTTTTCATTCTTATCTGCTGCTATTTATACTTTGTATTATTTCAAACTTTTTTTCCCCCTGATCCGACGGTCCGAAATTAAAGTGGATTGCCTCGCGTCTTTAGTGCTTGAAGAATTTAGCGGTGCGTAAACTTTTGATAACCGTAGCCCTCTCTTTTCTTTCAAATTTGACAAATGTTTTTCGTGTTTTTGTTGTTTTTCTTTTCAGTCGATGGTATTTTAAAGAAAAGGATATATCAGCGTGGCAGTCAGACTACGAAGAGGATGATCCTTTCCTTCCTGTGTCGAATAATCGAAGACTATTGAAGTGCGATTTGTCACTTTCACCACATGTGTGATGATAGAGCAGAGAGCCTGACACACACACTTGGCTGATAACTGTTAAAAAAACAGACAGATCAGATCCAGCAAACAAATGACAAATCAGAGCAAGGTAAAGACGCATGTACATACAAACAATAACAAGTTTGAATACCGATTCCTGCATTGTTCTCTATGCAACAGTTTTGTAACTTTTTGTTGGCTTTAGATATGCATTTTGAAAAAGGGAGACACGAACTAAGCAAGGGTGAAAAAATCGAACGAAGAAGATTAGCCTAATAAATATTCTACGTGGAGGAGAGTACATTCTGATCAAGAGAGAGAATACGAATTACAAGCTTATAGCAGAAGAATTAGTAGAAGATTAGGTAGCATTGTTCATAGTTTGTTCAAGAAATGCTAGGTTGGTCGTATGAAAAAGAAGAAATATTGCAATAGGTGTAAGGTAATAGATGACGTGATAAATTACAAACATATATGAATCAATATTTATTTGCTGCTAATTTTCTCAGAGCCTTTTGACTCAGTTACGATGGATTTTGTCCTTTCAAGGGACGAATTTTAAAAGGGGCTGTGCTGATGGGACGCACGATAAGTTTTACAAATAATGGAGGCTGGATATCTATAACTTTCGAAGTAATGTGTGATTAAGCACAGACTGTCTTTTTTTCCTTTTGTGTCTGTGTTAATTATGGCGTTATCGGCGATTCAATTCGGAAACCGATGCTCAGTAGAATTAAAGCTTTATCTTCTGCTCATAGACTGAAAACAACTATATCAAAATCATACAAACGGCTTACAACACCACTTTATTTCGTAGATATAAAGAAAACATGAGAGAATAGCTATAACCTTTTCTCTTCTTATCGAATGCCCTGTGGATTCAAACTTGTTTCGCTCAAAACAGAAACTATGGGAATGGATGGACAGAGACTAAGATCTCACATTCATCATGTTCGAGAAATAGATATAATTGACATCTTCTTTCAGAATTACCAAACTGCAAAAGGCACCAATTCCATAATTATGCGCGCTGTGTTGACAATGGGTACAGGCACGCGCAGGACAGTCCATTAAGATATCAAGGGACATAACTGCTCCTGAGCAGAGGGTAAATCAGACTACAGGATCGCATGATTAAAATGTCTCTTTTAATTCATGTGTGGAGTGAGCATGATCTCAGTATTGAAAGTGAAGTTGTAATATTGAAATTGGCCAGTTTCTTGACACTATGCAGTAATAGACCTTAGTAGCACAAAAGTATAATCATTAAAAAGGCATCCAAATATTTAGAGAAAAAAAAAACATGTTGAGTAATGAGAATTTTATGTGGTTTAACATGCTGCCGTATTAAAGATAGCTGAATGACAATAGGCAGGCAAATGCATTTGTGCTCCAGAAAACTGTACGCGCAGAATTTACGAACAGTTTCAATGAAAGGTATATTTTTCATTAATTGCAGGACACAAGTTCAAATAGGTTTTAGAAAAAAAACTGTCTGTGTTGTGGATAGAAAACGGGGTAACATTTCAAACCTAAAACGCAAATGAGGATTTCGAATGTTAAAGACTGTAATTATGTGCTCACAACTTCTGTTCTGCAACTGCCTGATTACATGACATAAATGTCCTTTTTTTTTTCCAACGCTAACTGACAAATACCATCAAGCAGATCAGACGTTCAATTCACGACACGGAAAAAAAAAGAGTATCACTGTTTGACAAGGGAGGAACTTTGCCTACATTTGACTCACGTTTTGATGAATACATGCGAAAGCGGATGAAAGGCACAGATTAGGTGCGGAAGTTCTGACGTCTGTACACGCTGACCGCTTACTTTACCAGCATCCTCAGGCGTTCTCTCCTCACCCCCACTCACTGACACTCTGAGCGCCCTAACCCTCATGCCTCCTCATCTCGCTGCTACCCAACCCCGCGTCCCCTCTCCGTTCTCCATCTCTCACCACTTCCGATGGGTTCCTTATTCTGCTCCAAGGCAGCACTCTGAAATGTTCTGACCTTGATGACTGCCTCTCTCTCTCTCTCTCTCTCTCTCTCTCTCTCTGCCAGTTACGCAATGACAACATGTGCACTTCGTGAAAAGTTCATCCTAGAGATCTAATTTTGTTGGGCAGCGTTAAACCAGCAGGTCGCTTACATATTGAAAATGCGCATCATCAGCGTGGCGTGATGTTTGGACACAACATGCATGACGTTTTACCATGATCATGGGTCTAGCTCAGTTCTAATTTCAGTAAGGATCTAGTTCGTATCTCCACCTATGCTCAGTAGAAATGGCATTTAATGGTATGATCTTTACAAAATGTAATTGATTTCTGTTACAGTTTGTGAATACAAAATCATGTGACATGTTTTTATCGGCATATAAAGCAATAGCTATAAGTTATCATAATTTTTAGGAAAATGACTATTGTGCAACATTTTTTTTTTATCGCTGAAAATGGCAGTGGTAGCCTACAGCTGTTACAACTCAGTAACATCATATTTGGAATAACTGGAAAGGTCTTGATGATATTTTTTTTTTTCTGTTA
>JADBJO010003085.1:192500-195000 GCA_016801955.1 Conus betulinus
GATAGATAGATAGATAGATAGATAGATAGATAGTGATTTTTCATTGTGAGGTTTCCTTCTTCATTTCGAGCTCTTTTTTGCTTTTGGATTGTTTCTGTTTTTATTTTAAGCCGAGGGAGGGAGGGAGGAGGGTATGGAAGGCAAAGTGGCTTGTTCAACGTTATTTGTTTGTTGCTAATTGCTATGAGGGCACGGCGTAAAAAGCTCCCACCCTGTTTGTGACTAAGGTTTATGAGGGCATGGTATAAGATAACTATCGTCTTATTTCTTATCCATTTGACCCCCCAATGGAATACTCATAATCGATCTCGTAAACTTCGTATCCACCCACTCCCCCCTCCCCTTCTCTCTCTGTCTCTGTTTCTGTGTCTGTCTCTGTCTCTGTCCCTATTGTCTGTCTGTCTGTCGGTCGGTCGGTGTGTCTGTCTGTCTGTCTGTCTGTCTGTCTGTCTCTCTCTCTCTCTCTCTCTCTCTCTCTCTCTCTCTCTCTCTCCTATATAAAAATTCGAAATGATTGAATTTATTCACGAGTACTTAAAATTACTAAAAATGTGTGTGTGTGTGTGTGTGTGTGTGTGTGTGTGTGTGTGTGTGTGTGTGTGTGTGTGTGTCCGTCCGTCTGTCTGTCTGTCTGCCTGTCTGTGCCCGCATGATCGTGCTTGTGTTCGTATATGAAAACGTGCATGTGTACGACTACTTATGTGTCCCTCTACCGACTGCCTGCCTGTCTGTCTGCCTAAGCGCATGCGCGTTGGCGAGTTTGTATGTATTTATTCTGGCTCTTCATCCATGTCCCCAATTTCATGATATCACGCTTTCCCTAATTGAAACTGTAAAAACTGCTGACTGGCCGGGCCACAAGAAGGGGGTACAGAGGGCAAGCGCGTTGAAACCCTGAAGTAATTTCCCTTCTGGAGGTCAGGATATTACCAGCTCCTGCAGAGAGTAATCTCTCAAGAAGCTTCTGTCATGAAAGTCAACAGCTGAGTCGTCTATGACTCGTTTAGAGGGAGGCAAAAATCGACGGTAGTTCGATCTTGGCTCTTGCGGGTGAGGCTAGGAGCATCAGAAGCTTTGGCGTTTCAGAGGGAGAGGAAAGAGTTGTGGGGAATGTGGGGAATGAATATGCCCTTTAGCTTTTAGAAACCACAGCTGCTTAAAAGGGCCGCTTGCCCATCTGTGAAGAGGAGGCATAAATGTCTCAGGTTCAATTCCTGAGGACATCCGTGGGTGGTGATAGTAACAAGTTCTCGGTGACCTTCTATAAATCAAGTGTTGAGCCTCTTGAATCTGCAAGCATTTTTCTCCCAAAATTTGAAAACAAGGAAAAAAGAGAACATGCACAAGGTAAACAACCTTTTTCAGTTCATTTAATATACATTTCCATAAAGACCTTGACTTTTCTTCGACTCGACTCTCTCTCTCTCTCTCTCTCTCTCTCTCTCTCTCTCTCTCTCTCTCTCTCTCTCTCTCTCTCTCTCTCTAATTTCATGCAGATGGCACGAACGGGGTGCTCGTATCAGTAATTGTGAAAGGTTAAATGGATGTACAATTTCTTGCACTGTGGCTGATGTAAAAACGTACTTAATGATGAATCTGGACAAACATTTGAAGAATGTACTGAACAGATTGAAATTTGGTATTTCTGAAAGAGCAGAACGTCGACTTCGTTACAAGACACATAATGATTCTGATTTATCGTTACAAGACACATAATAATTCTGATTTATCGTGAGAAGACACAATAATTCTGATTTATCGTGAGAAGACACATAATAATTCTGATTTATCGTGACAGGACACATAATAATACTTTTTTATCGTCACAAGACACATAATAATTCAGATTTATCGTTACAAGAAACATAATAATTCAGATTTATTGTTACAAGACGCATAATGATTCTGATTTATCGTCACAAGACACATAATAATTCTGATTCATCGTTACAAGACATAATAATAATTCTGATTTATTGTTACAAGACATAATAATTCTGATTTATTGTTACAAGACAGATATTAATTCTGATTTATCGGAACAAGACATAATAATTCTGATTTATCGTTACAAGACACATAATAATTCTGATTTATTGTTACAAGACACATAATGATTCTGATTTATCGTTACAAGACATAATAATTCTGATTTATTGTTACAAGACACATAATAATTCTGATTTATTGTTACAAGACATAATAATTCTGATTTATCGTTACAAGACACATAATAATTCAGATTTATCGTTACAAGACACATACTAATTCTGATTTATTGTTACAAGACATAATAATTCTGATTTATCGTGACAAGACACATAATAATTCTGATTTATCGTGACAGACACAGAATAATTCTGATTTATCGTGACAAGACACGTCAGCTGTATCAGAATGGAACAGAGGACAAATCACATTTTGCTGTAGGCTGCTCTGTTTTGAACGCTGTAGGAGCACAATATGTACCGTCTAAATTTTGGGAAGATCATAATCAGTT
>JADBJO010003085.1:200000-215000 GCA_016801955.1 Conus betulinus
CACTTTGGAGAAACTGTAATGCATACAGAGCTGTCATTGGAGAAGGTTTCATTTCTGCGCCCAATGCCCTTTAAACGGAATCCTATTTGTAAAAGTGGTATACCATCATTGGGGTGGCGTTGACCTTTGCATACTTTCTATAGAGAAAAAAAGACATCAGGGCTAGATCTTGTTATCTTTTCTTATTGTGCATGTCTGGCATGAACCTTTAAGCCCTTCAAGTTTGTGGAACGCAGAGTTTTCAACCAGGGATTTATTAACTGCATTTTGTAACAATTGTGGGTTTTGATCCCCTGTTCCTGGCCTCTATAGTCCGTGACTTTTACAGTTCTACCTTTAGACTTCTGGGCTAATTGTAGTCTATCATTTTAGTCAATACTTCTGACCTTTACCCTCCACTCAGATCTCATATTTGCTTTTATAGACGACAGTTGTCTTGTTGGCAGGATGATCTACCCGATTTCGGGACATTTATTTTCTATCTATGAGGAAGTGCTTTTTATCAGCAGATGATCATGGTACCCCTGATGAGTTCTTCATAAAGCGGAATAGCTGTCGCCGCCAGGTCGTTCTAATCTCCACGTTGAAGGAATTGTAAAGTATACAGATGAATCATTTCTAAAGAATTCGTTGCACGCCCCCTTTTCTTGAAACGAAGGCCTAAATTTGAAAGTAGTATGTTGTTAGTGTTATGGTCCTTGACGTTTTCATTACTGTTCACACACACACACACACACACACACACACACACACACACACACACACACACACACACACACACACACACACACACACACACACACACACACACACACACACACACATATATATATATATATATATATGTGTGTGTGTGTGTGTGTGTGTGTGTGTGTGTGTGTGTGTGTGTGTGTGTGTGTGTGTGTGTGTGTGTGAAACGATTGAAAATAGCCATTCTAGAAATATTCTTGAGAGAATTAACCATAGTATATCGGGTTTGGAAAAATGAAAATTATATACAAATGAATTACCTGGAATTAGAAAAAAATGAAGTATTATCTGTTGTTTGAATTTGCTTTTCGAACAGCAGTATATCTGATTGACTGTCTCTACACCATGATCATGCAGGAGCATTTTTGTAGTTGCCATGCATGTGTGTGTGTTCTTTTTGTTTTTGTTTTTGATGATGTTATTTTCAATGGGTTTTGTCATTACTGGTAACTTTCATAGCTGTTGCAGCTACGCAATTTATTTGTATGCGTTGCTGATGAATATTTTATATTCGTAAGGTTTTGTTTTTTTTTTTACTCGATTATATTTGCACAACTGCAAAAAAAAACTTTTTTAAAACTTAAGAATAAAAAAATATGTGTCTTTCTTTAGATGATACTTCTCAGTTCACTTAAAAAAAATAATTGCCAATTTATGCAGATTGTTACATATGTATAAGGAAGTTAATTTCTGGTATGACTTCCCTGCAGATAAGTTACTCTTTGATTTGTCTTTGTTGTTTTGCCCTGTATGGTACGCAGTGCACCTAATCTGTGAGAGTTTTATGTTCTCCTTTCACTTCCAAGTATTCAAGAAGCCAATGAAACAAAAAAGCAAAGACAACAAGGAAGGAGGAAAAGAAAAAAAGAAAAAGAAAGAAAGAAAGAAAAAAAGAAAGAAGAAAAGAAAGAAAAGAAAGAAAGAAAAAGAACGAACGAAAGAAATTCAGACAGAAAAATAAACGAAAGAAAGAAAGAAAGAGAAGAAAAAGAAAGAAAGACAGATATAGGAAGAAAGAAGAAGAAAAGAGGAGGAAATAAGACGGAAAGAAATACACGAAAAGAGACCAAAGGGACGAAAGAAAGAAAAAAGGACGAGGTGAAAGGAGAAAGAAAAAAGAGGGGAGGAAAGCAAACAGAAAGAAATGGAGTAAGCTGGCAAACAAGAGAGAAAGAAAGTGAAAAGTGTTTCTTGCTGGTCGATACAATCCTACAGTAATCTCCTCTAATTTTCACCGAGGGAATGGTAGCTGCTGAATGGAGAAGATATAACATGAGAATGCCTCAAGAGATCTGCACAGTCTTGGAGATTTAGTGTGTGTGTGTGTGTGTGTGTGTGTGTGTGTGTGTGTGTGTGTGTGTGTGTGTGTGTGTGTGTGTGTGTGCGCGCGCGTGCGCGCGCGCGTCCGCGCGTGTCTGAGTGCGTTGTGTGAGTGTGTGTGTGTGTGTGTGTGTTGTGCCTGTGTGTGTGTGTGTGTGTGTGTGTGTGTGTGTGTGTGTGTGTGTGTGTGTGTGTGTGTATGTGTGTGTGTTGTGCGCGCACACGTGCGTGTGTGTGTGTGTGTGTGTGTGTGTGTGTGTGTGTGTGTGTGTGTGTGTGTGTGTGTGTGCGTGCGTGTGTGTGTGCGCGCGCACGTGCGTATGTGTGTATGTGTGTGTGTGTGTGTGTGTGTGTGTGTGTGTGTGCGCGCGCGCGCGCTTAGAGATTTTTCCTTTCTCCAATTGAAATATCTGTCTTTTAATGTATACCTAACGCCTTATACCTCCCAACCTTCGTTTGTGAGTGTGTGTAGCGGAGGGGGGCGTGGTGTTCTTGTTCATTCACCCTTGTTCTCCCCTCCACTCCAACCCACCCCTCCTCTTTACCCTCCCTGCCCTTCAACCATCTGCCCACCTCCTTCATCCCTGCCATTGGACTTTCCCTAATTCACAGGACACCTTCCCCCTACCTTCTGTAGTCTCTCTCTCCGGTTCGTCCCGTGACCCTGGGGTACCTGAAGCCTTCCATCATGCATTCATGTCGTCTCATGTACACACACTTTGATGGACATGGTGGTTCGTGCATTGCGATGATGACAGGAAAGAAAAGGTACCTGGCTGATGACCTTGAGTTGTGTGAGAATGGCGGCAAGGAGGTGGAGGGGGGTGGGGAGGGAGAGAGAGGAGAGAGAGAGAGAGAGAGAGAGAGAGAGAGAGAGAGAGAGAGAGAGAGAGAGAGAAAGGAGGAGGAGGTTGGAGGAAAGGTGAAAGAGGAAGAGGGAGGGAAGGTGGACAGGGAAAGGGAGGTGTGACTGTGAACTGACTCAGATTCAGGCGGAGCAGATTCAAAACTTTGGGCTGCTGTTAAATCAGATGTTTGAGGTAGTGGTTCTCATGGTGATGGTGGTGGTGAGGACTATGGTAATGGTAGTAAGAGGAGAGTACGGGTGAAAGCTGTAGTGTTCTATGAGTCGTGGCGGCGGTGGTGGTGGTGGTGGTGGTGGTGATGATGATGATGATGATGATGATAGGTAGGATAAGCATAAGTTGTGGAAACCGTATTGGCGGCGAAGGTTGTGATGATGGTGATGCGGTGGCTGTGGTGGCAAGAGGAGATACACGAGTAACAATTTTTTTTTGTAGAATTTGGAATTGGTGGTGGTGGCAATGGTGGTGGTGATGGAAGAATTGAGAGCAAGACCTTTATGATACTCACTGATGCATTAAGAGTGGTAGAGACGACGTCTAGTGGTAGTAAATTTGATATGGTGGGCAGCAACTACGTCACAGTTACTGTTATCATGCCATCATCATGAGATGATAATGATGTTGATGATGATGATGGTGGTGGTGGTGGTGGTGGTGGTGGTGGTGGTGGTGGTTATGATGATGATGATGATGATGATGATGATGATGATGATGATGATGATGATGATGGTTGTTGTTATTGTTGTTGTTGTTGTTGTTGTTGTTGTTGTCGTTGTTGTTGTTGTTGTTGTTGTTGTTGACGGCCACGGTTGTGGTGGTGGTGCTTCAGCTACAGCTGCTGATGTCATGACCACGTCAAATGTTGTATACGGTTTCAACGGTCGGCTTGGCCTTAAAAATAATGAGAATAAACAGAAACTATATGACAAACTAGTCCTGAGAAATATATACAGATGAAAATCTGGGATGATTCATCATAAAATGATGCCATCACTATCATCGTATCATCATTATTACTATCGTCATCACATCATCATGCCATAATCATTATCATCGTTATCACACCATCATTATCTACATATCATCTTCATCATAAAATCTTTATATCATAATGCAGTCATTATCATATCATCATGTCATCTTTTCATCATGTGATCAGAACCATCATGGTATATCCCTAAACATATTGTGTTCATTATCATCGTATCAAAATTATCGCCATTTCATCCCACGACCATCAGTTAATCACAAGGTTGATGATGACACTGCCCTCAGCGTAACGAGCGACGGGATTTCATGCCCTTTCTAGGTATTCTGTTACATACGGAGTATTTGTTTTCTTTTCCTTTCTTTTTCCTTCTTTTTCCCTCTATTCTCGCTGATCTCTCTCTCTCTCTCTCTCTCTCTCTCTCTCTCTCTCTCTCTCTCTCTCTCTCTCTCTCTCTCTCTCTCTCTCTTGTCCCCATGGGCCAAAAATAGTAACATCCTCCGACTTATCCCTCGTCATTCTCATTCTCCACCACCTGGTAAGCCCTCCTCACCCCCACTCACCCTGCCCCCCACTCCTGCATTGATGACAATAATTGCTTAGTCACGGAGTGCTGAATCTTCCCCTGCTGCTCTAAGCTACCGAATGTTGACATGGAGATGTTTCTGAGTACCAACAGAACCGTCTGCGCGCATATCCACACGACGGAGGTTCCAGAATGAGCAGACTTTCATAGTTATTGACGTGGGAGTTTGGAGGAGGCGTAGGGGAAGCGAGAGGCGTTTAGAGGTGAAGACAGAGGAGGGGGTGGGAGATCATGTTGAAATATAACGTAAAATCAATTCTGACAGGGACAGGAATAAGATACTGATCTTTTATATGTATATAGAGGCGCGTGCGCGCGCGCGTGTCTGTGTCTGTGTATGTGTGTACGTGTGTACCTCTGTGTGTGTGTGTGTGTGTGTGTGTGTGTGTGTGTGTGTGTGTGTGTGTGTGTGTGTGTGTGTGTGCGCGCGCGCGCGTGCGGGGAGGGGGTAAGGTGTATGTCTCTGTGTTTGTTTGTCTGTCTGTCCTCTCAGACAGTTTGACCAGTTAGCTAAAAATTTTTCTACTCAGTATTATTTTTCATTCATTGATGCGTCGTGGCTAGCATGTGGGGAACAACGATACTTCTTCTCATGTGTCAAGTCCTACCAATTACACGTCTGCTGAAAATTATTTTTGAGTATGGTGTAAATGTGGCCAACACACTTCATCAAAACGGAAGTTAGACAGAACTGCTTTTTGTTATGCATACATTCAGTGTAAATATGACTATTTTACATATCTCTCGTGATGTGTCGATTCATTATTTGGATAGTCAGCAACAACAACTTCTCTCTCTCTCTCTCTCTCTCTCTCTCTCTCTCTCTCTCTCTCTCTCTCTCTCTCTCTCTCCCCATAGTTTTGATAATAAAAGTAAGGAAGAAGAGACTGGTATGGTAGAAGAAAATGAAATTGAGCCATTATTTAATCAACCTATTTCCAGTGAAGAAGTTGTTGCTGGTATCAAACATTTAAAATTAGGAAAGAGTGCAGGACCAGATAGAATCATAGCAGAAATGTTGAAGAATGCAAACACAACTGTAATCGAGACGTGAACAATCCCGACAACTATCGTGGAGTATCACTTACCAGCGTTTTAAGTAAAATCTACGCTTACATACTAAATGCAAAATTAACTGAGTGGGCTGAAACTGAAGAAAAAATAGTGGAAGAACAAGCAGGTTTTAGAACCAGTTATAGCACCATAGACCATATATTTACACTATAATCTTTGATTCAGAAACATCTACTCTGCAAATCGAAGCTCTACATTGCATTTGTAGATTTTAAGAAGGCCTTTGACTCGGTAAATCGGAATGCTCTGTGGAATGTACTCCGTAAAAGAGGTGTTAATAGTAAATTGTACATGGCTATTAGAGGGGTCTACAATTCGGTGCTTGCATGTGTGCGTGTAAAGAGTGAATATTCAGATTATTTTGATTGTCCAAATGGGTAAAACAAGGATGCTTGTTAAGTCCACAGTTGTTTTTCTTTTTTCATAAACGAACTGGCGGTGGAATTGTCCCGCAAAGGAAGACATGGTATCCAGATGATACCTGGAGCAGTTGAATTAGTTTTACTACTGTATGCTGATGATGTTGTTCTTCTGTCCGGAACAGTTGTAGGTTTGCAAAACCAACTAAATGTATTGAAAGAAGAAGCAGACCGCTTAGGTTTATCAGTTAACTTGGATAGACGAATATAGTGGTCTTTAGAATGGGTGCCCACCTATCAGTGTATGAAAAATGGTCTTATGGAAAGGCAGATGTTCAAGTAGTTAATTCATATAAATATCTTGGAATGATATTTTCAACAAAATTAACTTTCCGTTACGCATGGGAAGAATCTCTGATGAAAGGAAAAAAAGGTACTATTGAAATTCTGAAATCCCTGAGAAAACTGAATTGTACAGACTGTGGTATATTTTGAAAATGTTTGATACACAGATAAAACCTCTTCTTACTTATGCAGCTGAAATTTGGGGCTTACATGAAAATTCGCAGATGGAAAAAAAGTACATACGTATGCTATGAAGCGTTTCCTTCAAGTACCTATTCATTCATCATCCAACACCGTTTTATATGGAGAAATGGGCAGATACCCTTTGTATATAAGTACATTTGTGAAATGTATTAAGTACTGGTTGAAGATCTTGAAGCTACCCCAGTCCCGTTTGAGCAGGCAAGCCTATGACATGATGCTTCTAGAAATGGAAAAAGGTAAAGAAAACTGGGCTTATAAAGTAAAGAAAGTCCTTTCAGAACAGGGTTTTGGAATAGTGTGGATGACCCAGGAAGTAGGAAAATGAGCAACAGTTCATTGCGGAATTTAAAGACAGGCTTATTTGTTCTTTTAAACAGAATTGGCACTCAGATATGGAAAGTAAGTAAAAAAATATCGCTGGTTTTTCTCATTTAAGAATGTGTTCCATTCTGAAAAGTTTCTCTCAATGTCATAACAGATAATGGCACAGAATAAATTACGCAAGATTTAGGTTGAGAACTTTAGGTTTTAATGCGAACAAAAAGATGGTTTGAATGTGAAACATCCACAGAATCTCCTTGTCCTGCATGTAGGCACATTATTGATGACGAAGAACACTTTCTGTTCCACTGTACTGCTTATAATGAAGTGCGGACAAATTGTTCATTTTTTCCAGTTAGATATAGCGAAAAGACAAATGTCGCTGGCGTGTTATCATCAGATGATGAACTTGTAATTAAATCAGTTTCGAAAATTCATCGCGGAAGCATTGAAAATTAGACAGATGAAGGGTAGTGAAATTTTAAGATAATACATTATAAGAGATATCTGAATGAATATTATCATTCATCGCATGTTGAAGAGGAGTGGATGGTCGAGTCGAGTCAGTCTTAAGTGTTTTTTTTTTTTTTTTTTTTTTTTTTTTTTTTTTTTTAACTTTACTGGATTACTCCTGTGCGTGAGGTGAGGACATAATGAAATGTTACGAATTTATTTGTTTTTTTGTTAACTTTGGATTTGATACACACAAGGAATGAAAGTATACTATTTGTTTGCAGGAAAGGAAGAGGGAAATGTTTTTGTTCTGTTACCTCTCCCCCCCTTGTCAAAAGACCTCTTTGGTAATGACAATAAAATATCAAAGTGTCAAAGTCCCCAACCCCAACTCTAAATCCACCCCGCCCCACCCAATCCCGCCTTCTCCTTCCTCCCCTTCTCGTTATCCTCCTCCTTATTCTGACCCATCTGACCATGATGGACTGGGCGCGGCGGTCTGAATACCTCCAGGCTTGTAGGGTGCCACCAGCTGGAGTGCTAAATCCAGTACCTATGCTCTGGTCAGAATGATATTGACAGTTCCTTGCTTCTGGAACTGCTGAGGCTGAACGAAAATGGATGAAAATATAACGAGACAGTGGCGGAATGGCGCGTGGCAGGGTTACCAGCCTACCGTTGGTGACCCCTGTTCCTGTCTTGTGACGAAAACTTCATCGGGTTCTCTTCTATGGTTAGGGAAACGTTTCATTGAACATGCTTTTTCCATTTCTAGCAATGACGACGGTGCCGACGATGACGACCTTGCTGCTGTTGCTGCTGCTGCTGCTGATGATGATGATGATGATGATAACGATAAGTGACCCCGTTGAAGTCAACGCTGAACATAAAAGCAGATATACTAATCATCAAAACAGACACACTGAGCATCAGTACAGACACGCTGACCATCAAAATGGATACTCTGGACATCAGAACAAACACACTAAACATCGGGAAAAAAAAAACACTTAACATCATAACAGATATACTGAACATCGGTGCCATGACACTGAGCGTTGGTATGATCACCTTGAACATCTCTGCGAACACACTAGTTCCCGGTGCCGATATCATTTTGAACTGAGCATCAGTAAAAACATGAGGCTAGTACACTGACCATCAGTACAAACACACTGGACAGCAAACCTTACGCACTGAATGTCAGCACTGAAGCTCATGGTCAATAAAACAGACATAGTTAACAGATAAAAATGATGATACATCCAGCATCAATATGAATATGCTGAATGGATATAAGTGTGTAAACACAACAGGCCAGTACAGATTATCATATTTGAGATTTTTTTTCACATCAAAAAAAAAAACTATAACCAAAATGGCGACTGGAAAAGAATCCATTTTTTGTAATGGGGAAGACACACCACACAGAATTCTCGACATCTCCGAAAAAGATTCTTCAGTGCTGAAATAGAACACAAGACACGCATATTACACACACACAACGTATAAAGATCAATGAATGAATACGTATAATCCAACAGAATACTTATGTACACAGCAGAAGTAAGACGCCACCGGTTCTTATTTCTATTCCCATCGACCCAACTCTTTCAAAACCAGATTATTTCCCCTGACGACTGCGTAAAGCGGGAGAGAAGATTAACAGTCAAGATATGATGTATTAGGTGTCAGAGTTGGCAGAGGACGGAGTTGGGCAGGGACGGTGGGTGGGTAAGGGTCACTCTGTCAGCTATACATCACTGCTGGAAGTCGCCAAACACAATCCAAATCACATTTCTTTAAGAAAAAGAAAAATGCTCGAAGGTCGGTGAAAGTGTGGCAGGCCTTTCAGTCAAAAGAACGACTGTCTGTAAGGGAGGTGTTTGTTTGTGATGAAGATGGCTCATCTAATTCTACAATTGTGTATAAATGTTATCTTAAAGATCCCGAAAACTGTTCTGATTTTCTCTTGAGTCTTACAGCTGCTCTTAACTCCGTTTTCAATTTATTATTAATTCAGACAAGAAAAAAAACAACGACAGAGAATGGAAATATAAATGAAAGAGGCAAAATAGACTCTTTTTTCGTTTTTCATTTCTTAGTGTGTGTGTGAGTGTGTGTGTGTGTGTGTGTGTGTGTGTGTGTGTGTGTGTGTGTGTGTGTGTGTGTGTGTGTGTGTGTGTGTGTGTGTGTGTTCCGTTATCAAATTCTGTCTTCATTTAAATTTTGGAATTAATTCATGGTGGACGAAAAAAAAAAAAAAAAAAGAAAAAGTAAACATTCCTCCCAGAATTTTCTACATCCATTTTAAATCATATGTGAGATGGGCACAGAACAAGATTATTAAACAAATTAGTGAATAGATTTATACGGACTTTTTTTCAATCACATAGCTAAAAGAAGAAGAAGAAGGGAATTGGGGAGATTGCAGACTCCCGCCAAAGTCAAACAGATCCTGGATCCGCATTTTGAGCCGGGTTTTGATTGAAAACAGTTTTGCCGGCAGGGGAAGTAACTGAAAGCACAAATGATAGTTTTTTTCCCCTTTTTACCACCTTGCAATATGATAAGGAAAATACAAAATCTCATCATTCATAGCACTAGAAAGTAAGAATATTTCCAAGAAAATGTATAAGTTCAGGTAATATTGTATTTTATAATAGCAAATTAAGTTTTTTAAGTCCAAAGAAAAAAGAACATTTCGCTAAACAGATTTGGATCCGACTTTTTATCCGGTTTAACAGGTTTGTCGTCGGGGTACACTCCATGTATCCAGAAGACTTGGCAAAGATCGATTCAAATGTCATTCAGTAATCTTTCTGACAGACAGAAAAACAAATAAACAGACGCGGGTGAAGACATAACCTACTTGGCTGGGGACAGACCGCATTATGTGCATTGACAATAAAAAAAAAAAATCACATCATTACGGATACAGCAAAAGTGAAACATCAACTATGATCAACCTGACTCAGTCCTAACAAAAGAGGCTTAATTCAGAGGGGGTGAAAAATCGGAGATAGAACATGAGCATCCAAGATTTTTTCGACTCGAACAGGAATGAGGTTCATTGATATCCGATACAATACAATATCCGAGCTAGCAGAAATATTGAGAGTGTTTGGAATCAAAACTGCCTTTCCTGCATCTTCTTTTCTTAATGTGTATTTGTGTTGGTCCTCAAACGTGTTCTTATTTTTCAGTATCCATCCCCCCCCCCCACCCCTTTACTTTAATAATTAACATGTACTCCAGTTTGGCTCTGTCTGTGTCACATACACACACGGACACTGTCTTGCTAACATGATCCACTCTGTGTGTGTGTGTGTGTTTACTGGAGGTTACAATGCAATAGGAAGAAAGTCTATAAGAGCTTGACAGCAGAGGGTCTTCAAAGCAGACGCTCCCCTCAAAAAGGGTTTCGGCTCTAACCATTTGAAATGCTAAGGGGCCGTGCTGCAGCCAGTCACGACTCGAAGGAGCCCTTCTGCTTCCATAAAGCGGTTTTTGGATAAAAGTAAAAGATACACCCGAAGGTTCGGGTGGGAAGTACTGTCCTCAATTGCCGAACAAAGCAGCTGGGAGCAATCCGGCAACACCCTTGAAAGCTGTGAAGGTGCTTCACACAGGGTGCAGGCACGTACAGGGCATTCCATTGAGGACGTCAAGGGACGTAACTGCTCCCTGGCAGATGCCATTACATAATGGCCACTGGATGTGACGCGACAGAACCTCCACGGGAGCGTTCTAAGGGTGCATCAGCTCATATTTCATAAATGCAGAGTCCATCGGCGAACAACGCCACTGTCAAGCAACTGCCGCGCGCATCCAGCAGCCTCATGCGTTGCTGTTCCGCCGACTGATACAGCCATGAGGTCTTAAGTGCCTCTGAAGAGAATTCCGGTTACAGAGCTTTTCCCGCTGTAACAGGATCTTCCCTGCGGTCAGTGAGTCTTTCCTTATCGTCACTGGGCCTTTCCCTACAGTCGGCTAAAAGGCAGACAAGAAAAGATACACCCGAAGGTGCTTCCAGAAAGCGGTTTTTGAAATCGCTGCCATGATTCGAACGTGTACCTCCTGGATGGGCGGACACCTCCAGGCCAAGTTGTCTTGTCATGGATGTTTTCTCCAAAAAGCTGTCTGACACCTGTTCTAGATTGGGAAATTTAGGATTTCAGAAGTTCATTTTTGTTCCTCCTCAATCAGATCTACCTGGAACTCTTCACTGCTACTTTTGCCTTTGCCTTTATGGGCCAGGTTCTCTTTGTTGCAGAAACTGGAAGTTGCTTCATGAAACCATTGGCAGACGTGCCACTAGATTCCTATGCTCCAATGTCTACGGCGAGGATTTTGGCTCAGAAGTTAGACTCTATCGAGCTGCTGGCTATGCTGGCATACTTCGCAGTCTTGCATGCATGATCTTCTTCCATTCTGATTTTATTTGGCTGAATGATTTTCTCTGTCATGAACTGAATAGGATACAATATGCGGCCTCTTGCCATCGTTGCTGATTACCTCTGGATGTTTTTTCACTGTGTGTGGGTCTGCTGTACACTCGCAGCATCAACTCCATTCCTTAATCACTCAGCTGGGTCTCTATGCGTGCCTTCCTTGAGTTATCGCCGCTGTACATTGACTGAAGACATATTCCATTATTTGTCTGCCCTTGCAGAGTGAACGCGCAGGGTCATCTGAATCATCAGTTTCACATGGTTTGTATTTGAGGGCAGGACGTCATATACAGATCTCAGGAGAAAGCTGTCCCCAGGAGGGACAATTCACCATATGTCATTCCAGCTGACACTTCTTTTGAGTACCTTTTCCCACAAAACTCGTTGCCCCTGTTGCTCTTGCTGGGCTGCCTGCTGATTCTTCAGCAATCTTTTTTTTTCTTCAACTCCTTTATTACCACCATATTTCTCTACGCTTTCCCTTTGCCCTTGACCCACCACTTTATTTCTATTGAGTCCAGTCCCTGTTTGTTGGTTTGCATGCCTTGTTATTTTCAGGATCTTGAGGTTTTCCTTGCCATATCCTTCCTTGCCATATCCTTCATACTTGCCATATCCTTCCTTGCCATATCCTTCATACTTGCCATATCCTTCCATGCCATATCCTTCCTTGCCATATCCTTCCTTGCCATATCCTTTCCCAGTCTCTCCCTTTCCGTTTTCTGCCAGTCTTCAAGTTATGGCGGATTAATCTCACAACCTTATATCCCGAGTCCTCAAGCATGATTGGTAATTTTGCACTTTGTTCTTCCTCTAGGCCTGACCCTAGGGGTAGCTTCACTTTGGCTAAGCGAGAGTTCATTGAGATCAGGTGAAACACCAAACCATTTGCTCGTGTTCTTGTTGATTTTGACATCCATTGACTTCATTGTGCTGGTGCTGGTATATATCAGTAGAGGACAGGGAAGCTTTTGGATCAGCATGAACAGAGGCCATTTTTTTTTCTTTTAGTTTGTCTGGGAGGCTGCACTGGTCTGTTACTTGCAGGCGCTCTTCAGCAATTTGCTTGATTCCGATTCCCTATTTGTGCCTTTCAAGGTGCCATTACGTAGCCTTCAAAGGTTCTCGACTGTTTCCTATGTCACTGTTGGAATGGCTTGGTTGGCTACAGAGAACCTAATTGTTTCAGCTACTTTTTCTTTGCACTAGAGAGGTTTCGTAGTTTCTTTAATTTGAAGCTCGCCCTGAATGCAGCGACTATGTTCTAACTGCATCTGTATTTTGTGTGCTTTATCATTCTTGTTGGAGAAGAATGTTATGTCATCCCTGAAAGAAATCACAGGGGCCATTTTGTATCCATTTACGAGCTCTGCTTACACTGTACTGTTCTTGATGCTTCCAAGATAAACTCCAGCGCCAGCACCTTAACCAGTAACCATGGACATACTTTTTCAGAGTTTCTCGCATACTCTTTGTGACAGTATACGTCCCGAAAGGCAGCTGAATCATTTTGTGACACTGGTCCGAACACGTTTGCCAGATCAAACCACACCATGTCAACGCCGCTTTCTCTCTGCTTTAGCGCTCTGGATCGCTTCTCAACTCCTAGTCCCTTGATCTACACAGAGCTTGACAGAAGAAGGTCTTCAGAGAAGATCAGTACCCAATCTGGTGAATATTTCGGAACGCCTTAGGCAAGCTGTGGTGTTTCTTTTAATTACATTGGTGCCGGTAATTTCTTCATTCTACTACGTGTGCTTTGTTCATTTTTTATGTGTGTTTGCTATTCTATACCACTGAAAATGTCTCTCAAGGATAGAAAACAAATTACATGAATTAAGATGAAAATACAACAAACTGATCACATCCTTATGCACACGACAGAGACATCTCTAATACACACATTCTGTGCGGCCCAGCTCTGTCAAAAACAAATATATATGCTGACTGAAATGGGAGAAAGAAGATAACAGCCGAGATATGACGTATTGTGTGTCGGTGACGGCAAGGAGATATGGGTCAGAGGGTCACTCAGGCGGCTATACTTCACTGTTGGAGATCGTTAAACATAACTTGTTGCTGCAAGGTTTTTTCCCCCGGGGGAAGGGGGGGGGGGGGGGGGGGGGGAGGAGGGGATGAGGAGGTGGAAGTGGGGATGGGGTGGAGGGCGGATCTTTGTTGCAGTTGTTGTTGTTGTTTTGTTGCTGTTGCTGCTGTTCTTGTTAATCGTACTTGATGGCAGGGTGGAAAGATGACTAGCCATGCTTAGCAGTTGAAGAGCAATTAGCCAATATGGAATACTGTGCTCTATAAGTGCAGCCGCCGTTTTCCCATCTGTGTGTGTGTGTGTGTGTGTGTGTGTGTGTATGTGTGTGTGTGTGTGTGTGCGCGCGCGCGCGCGCGCGCGCGCGCGCGTGTGTGTGTGTGTGTGTGCGTGTGTGTTTGTCTCTGTGTGTGTGTGTGTGTGTGTGTGTGTGTGTGTGTGTGTGTGTGTGTGTGTGTGTGTGTGGGCGTTTTATTGCGTGTATGATTCGGTGATTGTAGTCCACAAAAGTATTATTTGTTTATGCATTTGTTTGTATTTGCTTTTCTTTGTTAACAAAAATTGCCATCACTTGTGTTATTCATAATGTTGTCATTTTAATTTTCTCCAGATTTCTAAATGTTTCGCTTTTTGATATGTATTCGCTGACCTTCAATGATTTCTCTGTATGTACCCTTGTAATCCAGTTTTCGTTCAAAGAAGAGAATATGAATTTCCTAAACAAAATGGCAGTTGTTTTCATATCAAACTGTGAAAGTCTAGTCAAACTATGTTTTACATCTCAATCAACCGTGGAAGCCACATCCGGGCAACAAGGACATAGAAAACAGAGCTATTTACAAATTAAACTGCAAAGACAAAATCTTCTAAAGTATCACAAGGCCAGCAATGAAACAAGAGATCAAAAAGCAATGTCAGTAATCAAATACGTTTGGTGGATTGGAAGGGGGCACCCCAGCAAAACTAGAATTGTACAAAGCAGTGTTAATTGTTTCAAATGTCAGATAGGATATTACAGTATGAAATTTTTAACTAGCAAAATAATACACATAAACAGACACGGCATTCATTCGCTTCTGCACTCTTCACAAGTGAGATATGTCAAACACTGCGATTATAATCGACGGACGTGTGTCAAATTGCAAATGATCTCCCCTGACGTCTATGAAATCAGGGCCAGCGAAAGACATACAATGTGCTCTGTGTTAATGATGGTAAGGGGAAAAGGGTAAGCAA
>JADBJO010003085.1:220000-222500 GCA_016801955.1 Conus betulinus
ATTATGCAATGAAAAATGCTTATACAATATTCTAAAGATCGGACATCCGCTGTAGGAATTTGATTTTGTGACATGAACAGAAAAACTACACCTAGATGGCATAGATGAAAAAATGTGCTAATAGTGCTAATAGTAAGTCTCTCTTTCCACAAAGCCTCCAGGAACCCGACGCAAAACGAAGCGGCGAACTCATTGTACATGAAAATGGCCAGGCTGAATGGCAATGGTGTCAGCCACCAGTAATAGTGGAATGGGTTCATACGCAAGGTGCGATTCAAGACCGGGGTGTAGACGAGGATGGCTGCTAGTGCCACCTCAAAGAGCAGGGCAATGGTCAGGTAGTGGTTCTTCATTCCATGTTGGAAGATGGAGGCGCCGAGTCTTGCAAGTGATCAGATCAGCCAACTGAACCGCCACGATGGACGCAAAGTAACCCGTGTGACATGTGGACTCCAGCCTCTTCCTCTGACTGTAAATCCACTCCTGCCCGTAGGAATCCCCCCAGATTGTTCACTTCAGGGGAGTCCCAATCGTTTCGAATGCCTGGCAGGCGGTTGTACCAGCAGCCGTGGTCTGCCATGATGGCGAAGTAGGTGTACATTCGCCGCAGGCCTGAATCATGCCGATCTGACCGTACGCCATTGAGATCAGTCTCTCGTTCACTAGTTCGTCCCGATTAGGATCGCGAGGTCGCCGCTTCATGATGTCGCTCTCGGCTTTACATAAGCCAAGGAAATAGCGGGCAGCATGTCGGTGCCCACGTCGATGGCTAGGATAGTAATGGTGCCCAGAGGAAGAGGAGTGTTCAGCATGATTAACATGAAGAAAGGGGAGATATCGGGGATGCTGGAGGTGAGGGTGTAGGCGATGGACTTTTTGAGATCGTCAAAGATAAGACGTTCTTCTTCCACGCCAGTGACTATGGAGGCAAAGCTGTCATCCAAGAGGATCATGTCAGCGGCCTCTTTGCTGACATCACTCCCACAGATTCCCATGGCCACGCCGATGTCGGCCTTTTTCAAAGCGAGAGACTCATTGACGCCATAACCCGTCACAGCCACGATCTGTCCCTGGCGCTGACAGCCCTCGACAATGATCAGCTTCTGCTGGGAGAGGTTCGAGCGAACACAATCTCAAGGTGGTCCTGCAGCAGTCTGTCAATCTGTGTACATTTATGTCCTTCAACTCGCTTCCGGGTATGACAGCAGCCCTTGCCTCTTGTGGGTCCACTTCCGTCAAGGGGATTCCTTCCATGTCAGCAATGTCTTCGACAGTGAGGCTATCACTGTAAATGATTCCCACACTCTTGGCTATGGCCTTGGCGGTGATGGGATGATCGCCGGTCACATGATGACTCTGATGCCTGCACTGCGACACTTGGCCACAGCGTCAGGAACGGCAGGACGGGGCAGGTCGATCATGGACATGAGGCCAACAAACCGCAGACCCGTGAGGGGGAACTTAGGACCATCAGGATCGAACACGAAGCCAGGTGGAAATTGGTCGCGGGGCAGATAATAATGGCACAAACCCAGCACCCGTTCTCCTAGCCCTCCTAACGTTTCGAAGGCAACGTTGAAAGCCCGCTTAAAGTCATCGTCCAATAGCAGTGTTTCTCCTTCATACACCACGGAAGCGCAACGATCCACGATCGTTTCCGGGGCTCCCTTCATCACTAGCAGGTAGCGAATCAGCAAAATCTTCATTTCATGGATAGACACCTGGTGCTTATTGCTTGAGTTGAAAGGGATTTCCGCCACTTTGGGGTAGAGTTCGCGGTGTTCCTGGACGTTGCCAATAGACAGCTTGACGCATTTTAGTAAGACCGAGTGGAGGCATCGCCGTCGCACTCCCTTTTGAGGACAAAAACATGTTCTTGGTCGGCTTTAAACTCAGCGTCGTTACACAGCATAGCGAGGCGGCACAAAGCTTTCCAGGTTGGTTCTTCAGGACTGATGGCAGCGTTTTGCTGCTCAGGGGTGGTGTCAGCCTCCACAACGCGCCCGTCAAACCACATGTGGGCCACAGTCATACGGTTCTGAGTCAGGGTGCCCGTCCTATCCGTGCAAATGGTGGCTGTTGAGCCTACGGTTTCCACCGCCTCCAAATTCCTCACCAGGCAGTTCTTTGACGCCATGCGTTTGGCTGTGAGGGTCGGACACACAGTGACCGTGGCCAGCAGACCCTCTGGTACGTTAGCCACAATAATGCCGATGAGGAAGATCATTGCATCCAGCCAGGTATAGCCCAATATGAAAGCAATGACGAGGAAAGTAATTCCAAGAAAAGCAGCAAACGCACTGATGATGCGAATGAAGTGAGCAATCTCTTTAGAAGTAGGCGTGTCCCCAATTTCCAAACCTGACACCAGATGGCGATTCGTCCCATCATGGTATTGTCCCCCGTCCTGGTCACCACACCACGGCATGTGCCTTCCACAGCGTTGCTAGAGAAAGCAGATGTTTTCAGTTTCTAAAGGGTTCTCGTGTGTGCACTCGCA
>JADBJO010003085.1:232500-235000 GCA_016801955.1 Conus betulinus
TACTAAGCTCCCTTCTGACGAAAATAATCGCTTAGTCGCAAAACCGGCGTGAGTGAGCTCGCATCACGTCCGTCCAAAGACAGCACCCATGAATTTGCCTACACCGTTACCCCGACGGAATCAAACAAAAGCCATAGAAGCGGAGAGGACATCGAAAACGAGGTCACCATGAGAGCAAGGTATGAAAGACCACCGAATTTGAGATTTTTTTTTCAATGCTAATCGATGATATGAGGATGATGAAGATGATGCTACAGATTTCCATTCCGGTCTGAGATTGCATGACAGGGGCTGGACTCTACGCTTCCTTTCATGATATATCCCGACGTCAACCAGGCCCGTGAGATACAGACACCTGCAGTGTTGGTCAGGAAATTTGAGCAGCAACACTCTCGGAGACGCATCCATTTAGTGGATAAAACTCGACTGTGTAGTCCCAGTCTTCCCAACTGAGCCTGCAGCAAACTCATCTCCGGGTAGGAGCCGGTCGGGGCGAAAAAAAATCCCACACACCTCTGATGGGCCTCGAACCCACGACCTAACCACTTCGCCGCCGCGGCTGGTTCAAAGGAGGTAATCTTTGTTAGAGTTCGCGTCCAGCCATTTCCATGGCACAGATGCCGCTGGTAGGCACGGCCAAAGCAATTTTGCCTCCCATCAGTCAGCTAAACAGTTCAATCAGAGAGAGAAAATGTCAAAACACGGCTGTGACACGGTGCTCCTGGTCGTGATCCTGGCGTGCGCTTCAGCTTAAATATTTGACTCTCTCGATCTATTTGCTTGCTTGACCCATAAACTGAGAAAAGGTAACTCTCGATGCAATGGAAAGACAGGCGTTATCTCCCTCCCTCTCTCTCTCTCTCTCTCTCTCTCTCTCTCTCTCTCTCTCTCTCTCTCTCTCTCTCTCTCTCTCTCTCTCTCTCTCTCTCTCTCTCTCTCTCTCTCTCTCTCTCTCTCCCCCGTTTATTTTTTATTCTTTTTAGCCTGTTGTTTCAAGGCGCTAGATGGTGGTAGGGAAGCTGCGATGAACGCTCAAGCATGGAGCCATGGACTTCTGTACCCAGTAACACATACAGCAGGGTGAGAGATGTTGTCCCAAGTCCTCTTTTTTACGTAGATATACCAAGGAATCGTCCCATGTTAAAACACGTGCACATGTGTGCGGGTACACATGCATAAACACACACAACCCCGCATGCACGTGTGCACGGATACATGCATATGCGCACGCACGAACGCACACACGCACGCACGCGCACGCGCGTGCACGTGCACACACACACATACACACACACGCGCACGCGCGCATGCACGCACGCACGCACGCACGCACGCACGCACACACACACACACACACACACACACACACACACACACACACAGGGGGGGGGGGGGGGGGAGTGGATTCAAACCTCATCAGAAACTCAATCGTGAGATTTTTTTTCCTGCCCCAGAGTGAGTGTAAAGAGGACTCGGACAGGAAATGGGAAACCATGCAGTTCAATTCCATTCACTTAATGAATGCCTCTAAGAGAGCCGCTCGAATCCTTTTCTTTATAACACTGCAGGTGTCAGTATCTTTCGGGCCTGGTTGACGCCGGGCCATATTATGAAATGAAGCGTTGATTACAGCCCTGCCGTACAGTGGAACTCCATGAATCATTTCATGTGAATACTGACATTCTTCGGACATTTTATTCATGCTTCTTGGAATCTGTTCTAACTTTCTCATTTATGTGTTGGTATGGTGGGTTGACTGTGAACAGCAGAAATGTGCTTGAGAAAGTGGTGAACGTGGGAGGAAAAATCGTTGGTAAGAGACAAAAAAGTCTGAGTGAGCTATACAGGTGCCGTGTTGTTTGTAAAGCGAAGAAGATTACGTGTGACCAGACCCACGTTCTTGCAAATCAGTATGACCTTCTTCAGTCAGGACGAAGATATCGATCGGTTAAATGCAGAAGTGTCAGATTTAAACAAAGTTTTTATTCCCCTGTCCATTGATTTCATGAACCGAGAAGATGTTTAATTGAAATCCAAATTCCTCTATATGAATGTATGTCGGATGTGAGAAAATGGGTAATGTGGCTAAATTTATTGTTTATTTGCTGTGAATGTGTGTGACCACAAATTAATTTCTCAAATTGAGAAAATAAAGTTTACTTGACTTGACTTGACTTGACTTGAATTTCAAATCATCATTCTGTATCCTTCCTGCTCCTCGTGATTTCTAGAAAGTCTCGAAGTCTATGGCCCTTCATGCTTTCGTACTCAGCTTTTGGTTCCTTCTCCATGATTATGCCGGTGTTAAATGCGTGTCACTGTGTGGTCGGTATCTAGAAGTTCATGAAGACTGTCACTGGATGGATGTGCTGGCGCCCACCAGAGGGAGACGCGCACTCACACTTGCTCCACGACTGACTCATCAACTGTCGTCGACTGGGAGGCTCAGCGGGTGTTGTGCTGCTTACGTTGATTCAGAGCAGGCACCATTGAAGATTGT
>JADBJO010003085.1:245000-255000 GCA_016801955.1 Conus betulinus
TCTCTCTCTCTCTCTGTCTTCTGTCTGTCTGTCTCTCCTCTCTGTCTGTCTCCTCTCTCTCCTCTTCTCTCTCTCTCTCTCTCTCTCTCTCTCTCTCTCTCTCTCTCTCTCTCTCTCTCTCTCTCTCTCTCTCCCTCTGTCTCTCTCCTCTCTCTCTCTCGGTTCTCTCTCTCCTCTCTCTCTCTCTGTATCCCCTCATCTCTCGTCTCTCTCTCTCCCTCCTCTGTCTGTGTCTTCTCTCATCTCTCTCTCATGTCCCGGTCAGTCTCTCTCTCTCTCTCTCTCTCTCTCCTACCTCTCTCTCTCCTCTCTCTCTCTCTCTCTCTCTCTGTATCCTCTGTCTTGTCAGTCTGTCTCTGTCTGTCTGCCTCTCTCTCTCTCTCTCTCCTCTTCTCTCTCTCTCTCCCTTCTCTTATGCGCATGTTTCTGTGCCTCATTCACTTTGTGTCTCCTCTGGTCTGCTCCCCCGTCTCCTGTCCCCTCTCCTCCTCTCACTCGAGGTCGCCTGCCTTTTCGGTCTCTCTGGCCCCGATTCATTTGTTTGAATGTAAACAGACGGACTGAGGTTGGGCGTAAACATCTTGCCTCGAGATCGAACGGGTGCACAGAGAGAGAGAGAGAGAGAGAGAGAGAGACAGACAGACAGACAGACAGACAGACAGACAGACAGACATAAAGACAGACGGACAGACAGACAGTCACATAGACATACCGACAATACACATAGAGACACTGATACATAGACATACAGAAAAGCAGACAGATTCAATCAGAGAAAAAAGATAGACAGACAGACAGACAGGCAGGCAGACAGACAGACAGACGGGTAAATAGGTACACCGTCTGTGACAAAAATACAGACGGGAGAGACCGACACTTCTTAAGCTTGTGGGCGTCAGCCTTTCCACCACCACCACACCACCACCCTCCCCTCCCTGCCCTTCTACCCTGTTCTCTCCCTCCCTCCACCTCTTCTCCTTATTCTCACCCACCCTCCCCCATCTTTGCCTTCTTTCCTTCTGCCATCCTTTGTTTCCCTCTCTTTAGGCAACAGCGTTATACTGTATGTGTGCATGTCAATATGTGTGGTAGTGTGTGAATGTGTGTGTGTGTGTGTGTGTGTGTGTGTGTGTGTGTGTGTGTGTGTGTGTGTGTGTGTGTGTGTATGTATGTGTGTGTGAATGCGTAATAGATAGATAGATGGACAGATGCCTAGATATCCCGTACGTGAGCGCGCGTACATGTGTGTGTGTGTGTGTGTGTGTGTGTGTGTGTGTGTGTGTGTGTGTGTGTGTGTGTGTGTGTGTGTGTGTGTGTGTGTGTGTGTGCGTGCGTGTGTGTGTGTGTGAGCGCGCGCTTGTGCGCATATGTGCGTGAGTGCATGCATGTGTATGTGTATGCGTGCGTGGGTGAATGTGTGCGAGTGCGTGCGCGCGTGCATGCATGCGCGCGCGTATGTGTGTGTGTGTGAGTGTGTGTGTGTGTGTGTGTGTGTGTGTGTGTGTGTGTGTGTGTGTGTGTGTGTGTGTGTGTGTGTGTGTGTGTGTGTATTATGCGTGAGAAGTGTGTGCATATATGTTTGTACCTTTTCCTTGTGTGGACGAGAGAGCCTTGCTGCGGTTGCCTGCAAGGCTTTGTATCAGGTTATGAGACCTCAACATATTTGTCCTGATTGTCTCCCTGTTTGATGATCTGTCCGTTTTCTGTGTTCATGATGCTTGGAAAGCATCTATTTTTCTATTTGTCTGTCTATCTGTCTCTGTATCTTTTTTTTTCAGTAGATACAATACCTGTCTTGAACAAAAAAAAACAACCAAAAAAAAAACAAAAAACAAAAAAAAAACATGCTCTGAGAATTTGTTTCTGGGGGTGATGACAGCACTTGCTTCGGGGGGGGGGGGGGGGGGGGGGGGGGCATGAAAAAAGACACTTTAAACAAAGTGCACGTACGAAGTGAGTGACTGCACACCTGATAGGGTTTCTGAGAAAAGCTAATTAGTTTGTAATGAAAGCAGCGTAATCAGTTTCTAAGGCAAGGTGGGCTATTTTTTTGGCGCTGTTTACTGTGCCACTGTAAACACAATACTGTGGCTGGCGAGAGATCTGAAAAACCGTACTGAGAAGACCCACAGGTTCACCCGGAAGTTAGCCGACATCATGCTCATGCGCATTGGGTTATTCACTCCTGGTTTGCCTTTCCGTCACTTGATGATGTAATTGCGGGTGTTGTCTTCAATAAACGTCAAAAGATGAGATGAATTGTCATTTGTTCTCATCTACTCAAGACAGGACTCTGTCGGGATAGTACATTTATACAGTACGCTACAAAACAGTACAGTAAGTGGGAGAAGAACTTGATTTTACAATTTGAGACAAGTGGAACAGTGGTCTAAGGGATAAAACATGATGTAAATACAAGAAACTTTTTTTTCCAAATCATTGATAATCATGCATGGCAAAAAGTTTATTTTTGCTCATTCATTCAATATCATCTCTGCTGTACGCCGCACTGCTGGTTGTAGCAAATAAAAACGAAAACACTATATCAGGAATAAATTTACGGTATTCGCGTGTGTGTGTGCGCGCGCGCGCGCACGCACGCACGCACGCACACACACACACACACACACACACACACACACACACACACACACACACACCATATGCGCCGGCAAAATGCTCAAGCGTTCAACATACTAAACATCGGTTGACAGACAGACAATAGACGATAGACAGACACATATACAAAGTAGGCAGACAGATAGATATCTGGTTGGTGGGTTCAATTCTCCACGGTCTGTCCATGTGTGTTGATAACTGCAGACTATATCCTGTATTATTCCAGCTCAGGTTTCATTCAGTCTGGAACCTGTACGGAAGGACAATGGCATCTCCAAGAACGATAAATCATGATCACACTCTTAAGTGCACTGATAAATGTCATCTTCCTGTACGCATGCGACACATGGACTCAAACAGCGGGCAACGAATCAAGAATCCAAGTCATGGAAGGGAGGTGTTATCACCAGATGCTAAACAGCTGACACACTGACCACATCACGTATGAACAAGAACGCCACAGCATCAAACAGCGTAGCGTAACATACCAAACTGACATCAGTTCAGAAAAGAAAACTACTTTGGTATGGCCACGCAACAAGGTCTGAGACAAATGAGCCGTGGACTCAGCAATAAAAACTTGGTGTAACCAGCCGCCGTGACGAAGTGGTCAGCGTCGCGGACTCCCGGCTGGGAGATCGCAGGTTCGATTCCCATTCAGTCATATGGGATTTTTCTGCCAGATTCGTCTCCTGGTAGGGCCACCCATGCCGGACAGGTCAAAGGGTAGGGACCAGACGAAGAGTGATCCACTGGTCCTCCAGGTTGGGGGTTGGGCACAGGGCTAACAACTCTGTCCCGTAAAGAAAATCTCTTGTTACGGAAACAGCAACAAAGGAACCCAAACTCGGGTGTGATGGGCTTCCAGAGTCATCGGAAGATACTCGTATGAATGACAGTGGTGAAAGCCGAAAGGAAGCCACTGACAGAAGATGGAAGTACTGAACACCAAATGCAAAACCAGGATTGGATTCTGGAATGTGAGAACGATGTATGACACAAAAACTAGCACAGGTTACAGCAGAGATGAGACGATACAAACTACACATCCTTGGGATAGGTGAAAGTAGGTGGACAGGTTCTGGAAGACTAAAACTAGCACAGGTGAGACAGTGCTATACTCAGGTAGGATGACGACCAACACTTTCAAGGAGTAGCCATGATCCTAAAGAAAGGAGTAGAAAACAGTTTGATAGAGTGGAAACCTGTCAATAGCAGAATCATCAAGATCAGGATGAAGGGGAAACAGATCAACACTACTATCATCCAGTGTTATGCCCCCACAAATGACAGCGACGAACAAGACAAAGATGAATTCTACGAGCAGCTACAAGCTGAATTAGAAAATATTCCAAGGCACGATTTAAAAATTGTCATGGGAGACATGAATGCGAAGGTAGGAAGTGACAACACCAACTACGATAGAGCCATGGGAAAAGAGGGCTGTGGCATCATGAATGCAAATGGTGAGAGGCTGCTAGAACTATGTACCACCTACAATCTTGTTATTGGAGGGACCCTCTTTCCACACAGAGACATCCATAAGCTGACATGGCATTCCCCTAATGGAAGGGACAGAAATCAAATTGATCATCTAATGATAAATGGGACTTGGAGACGCTCACTCCATGATGTCAGGGTGAACGGGGAGCAGATGTTGGCAGCGATCACCACCTTGTGGTAGCAGTACTGAAAGTGAAACTCAGGAAAACAGGAATCAGGAAAACGGGAAGGCAACGGTTTGACACAGAAAAGTTGTTGAAAGACCCCACAGTAAAGAATACTTTTGTTCTGCAGCTGAAGAACAGATTTCAAGCACTGGCAGATCTAGATCACCACACACAGCCAGATTCGGATGAAGTCAACACCAAATGGGAACATGTAAAGACAGCTTACCTGAAAACCAGTGAGACCTGTCTCAGAACACAACAACAGAAAAAGAAAGAATGGATAACAGCAAACACATGGGAGCTCATTGAAAAAACGCAGAGCCCTGAAGGTGCAGAAGATGGAGGCAAAATCTAAACGATTGAAGGAAAAGTATGAACAGCTGTACCAGGAAACAAATGAAGCTGTGAAGAAGAAATCAAGGGCTGACAAACGTGAATTCATGGAATCCCTTGCAGATGAAGCAGAAGATGCAGCCAACAAAGGAGAACAAGAAAGGTATATAAGATCACCAAGATAATCTGCGGCAAATATCGTGGAACAGCAGATACACCGATCATGGACAAACAGGGGGGCGACTGCTAACAACAGAAGCAGAACAGGAAACTCGATGGGCAGAACATTTCAGTGAGACACTGAATAGACCACCACCTCTTAGAGAAGCCGACATTCCAGTTGCGGAAGATGACCTTGACATCAATGCTGAACCACCAACAAAAGAAGAAATCGTGACTGCCATTAAAGCTCTAAAAAAAAAACGAAAAAGCCCCTGGACAAGACAACCTCAGTGCTGAAGTGTTCAAAGCAGATCCAGATCTTGCGGCCCAAATACTTCTGCCACTCTTTATAACTATATGGGAAGAAAAGAAGATACCAAATGATTGGTCCGAGGGAATAATTGTGAAGATCCCCAAGAAAGGAACACTTAAAGATTGCAACAACTGGCGTGGAATCACCCTCCTGTCAATTCCAAGTAAGATCCTTGCAAAGATCATCATTCAGCGAATATCAGATGCAGTGGATAAACAACTGAGAAAAGAACAAGCAGGATTTCGAAAAGGAAGAGGATGCACTGACCAGATATTTGTACTGCGTAACATAATTGAGCAGTGCACAGAGTGGCAGAGACAACTGTACATCAACTTTGTGGATTTTGAGAAAGCCTTTGATAGCATCCACAGAGACAGCTTATGGCGCATACTACGAATGTATGGGATACCGCAGCAGATAGTCCTTCTCATCAAAAGCTTCTATGACAACTTCACATGCAGAGTCGAAACAGTGACCACAGTTTTGAAGTGAAAACAGGAGTGAGACAAGGCTGTGTGATGTCAGGCAATGCTCTTTAATCTTGCCATAGATTGGGTGATGCGTCGAACAACTGAAGACCAGACAAGAGGCATACGATGGACACTCTTCTCAGCCTTAGAAGACCTTGACTTTGCTGATGATCTGGCATTGGTCTCCCACACTCACCAACACATGCAGGAAAAGACATCCCGCCTCAGCAGCTTTGCACAACAGATTGGACTAAAGATCAGTCAAAGAAAACAGAGGTAATGACCTTGAATGTCCCCAACCCCTCATCAATTCAAGTGAATGAATGGAGAAACCCTCCCTACAACTGAGAATTTCACCTACCTGGGCAGCATTGTCAGACACGACGGAGGAGCAGGCAATGACATCAAGAACCGTCTAAACAAAGCCAGAAATGCTTTCAGAATGCTAAGCAATGTATGGAGGTCCCAACAATACAGCATCAAAACCAAGCTCAAACTATATCAGAGCTGCATTATTTCTACCCTTCTGTATGGCTCAGAATGCTGGAGAATGACAGAGAGTGACCTAAATAAGCTATCAGTCTTCCACACAAAGAACCTTAGAAGAATATTAAGAATTTTCTGGCAAAAACATCTCAAATGAAGAACTCTACTCTCCCAATGCCATCAAGAAAGCATGAAAACAATTCTCAGGAAAAAGCGATGGAGGTGGATAGGGCACATACTTAGGAAAGAGCCAGACAACATCACTCGTGTCGCCCTCCATTGGACGCCTGAAGGAAGGAGGAAGAGGGGGAGACCCAAAAACACCTGGCGGCGAACTGTAGAGGGAGAGCTGAAGACCCTGAACCGCATTGCAAAAAAGTTCCATTTTACTCATTCATTCAATATCATCACTGCTGTACGCTGTATTGCTCATTGTAGCTAATAAATTTGCCCTGCCGAAACAGTCTTCCAGGAAAGAGTTGAGAAAGAGAGAGACGGAGGATAAGACAGAAGAACCATTGGCGACAGGGAAGCCTTGTGCAGAGAGACCCAGGCTTGGCGTATAACCGATGGAGGTAGAGGAATCTGGTAAAGAGTTATTTAGTGCGGTACCTTGATGATGATCCTTCACGGAGTTAAGGAAAAAGAAAAAGAAGGAGAAGAAGAACAACAACATGAAGAAGAAGAAGAAGAAGAAGAAGAACAAGAACAAGAACAAGAACAAGTAATACATCTCAGCCAACCACATAGAATTCTGTTCTGCGAGAATACTATAACAGTAGAAAAATATATTCTTCACAGCATGACAGCATGATAAGTAGTCCAAGCTGAGAGTGCCAAGTATTCTCCTAAACTGTTCGTTCCACTGTGCCAAAACAAGTCAAATGATCAATGAAAAAAAAGTAATGCTACGGGGGAAAAAACACCTGGTGGACGAACCGACACTGCAGAACGGATAGTTCTTATCTACTCTGGTCGTTGTGTTCGGTTTCACTACCATGTCACAGAATCACAACGAAAAAGCTGGCATGCTATAGTGTCAGTTTCATCAAGGAGGTGTCACTGCGTGCGGACTAGTCCATATACGCTACACCACATCCGCTAAGTTTTGAGACCATACTGCGCATGATTTGAAGCTGATGGATAAATGAATTAACAACTAAGATGAGAAAATTGAAGAAGAGGATCTCGTGACTACGACTTAGCAGATGTCTGACCTACAGCATTAGCCGAACGCGCTGGTACCTACCTACCATTGGTTGTGCCATTATTATCATTGTATGTGTGTGATGCGTATTATGGGTTTTACGAGAGATAATATGTAAAGATTTGCCAGAACAAAGAATGGTTCATGAGCCACAAAGGAAGAGAGACACTGGATGACATCAATGCAGAAAAAAGAGAGAAAGAGCAAAAGCAAAAGAAAGTGACAAAAAAAGGACTGCTGCTGATACAGAATTTCCAGAAGGCGTGAGTGCACTTACAATAAAGCATCCCCTGGCATCCCGACAGGAAACAAAATGAATGATTGGCCAGTTTTAGAAATCAGCATTTTTTTTTTTCCAAAAGCACTGAACAATCGAAACCGGCAACTCATTTTCAACGGCTTCCACATCAGAAAAAAAGTCTTATTAGTTCACAGTGATGTAAAACATTTTAGCTGTCAGTTTTCCATTACATGTGCCAATACATTAAATGTTAACTTTTGTAGATGGGGATTTTAAACATAATCTGAGCACTAATTCAAACATAACGTGAGCACTAAATGTTTGATAACCCAAGTAGGATCATATACACTTAACGAATAAGAATGTACCTGTGTCAATGAGAAAAATGCTGCCAAGGCGATTTGTCAGCAATGTTGCAGCGCGTATATGGTACTTGTTGTACCGATGCAAGCTGCAATACATTTTTGTTCGTTATTGCTTCACATCGTGTCCAGGCGTGAGTTAGTGGATATTGTGTTAAAAAAACATAGTATAGACACGGAAACTGGTCGGGGTTTTTTTTTTTCTCCAGGTGTGTTACAAACTGAGCTTATGTCTCTGTGGTCTGCATGTGCGTAAATGGGTTTACGTGTGAGAGTCGATAGCACAGTCTAATACTGGCATTTTCTCAGCAATCACAAGTGCTAGCAGAATAAATCCTGGCCAAAGGAAAAATATTGATAAGAATTTTTACAGCCATCCCCTGCACAAACACAGTTCACCGAAAGGCCAAGGCCAGAAAGCTTCAATGAACGTTGTCAGCAATACTTCTAGTATGAAATTGACATTTTGTGAAAACATGTCAATAGTAACAACTAGTTCTACTTTATTTCCGGTATGAAATTGACACTTTGCTCAAATATGTTATTAGTAACAATTAGTTCTTCTTTACGGATAAAAGATGTATTAAATTACATCTTGAGCTAACAATGCAAGACAAGTCAATTTGCTTCCTACCTTGATACGAACGTTTCATTTATTTTCAGCTAAACGGTAAATCCGAAATGAATAAACATTTTACACAAATACAGAACTAAGATGAACTTTATGGCAGCGAAACATAACATTAGTGACGTGAAAATATATTGGCGTTGCACATTCGGAACAGATTCCTACTAGAACCGTGTAAAAATCCTCTACTGTGAAGAAATACAAGAAAAAACACTCGCGGATCCGCCTTGCAAATGGCTGCATTGTCGCGGACTTTGCATCAGTGCTGATCCAGAACTTGAAAAATGCCGACTAAAGCTGATCAGTATTGTCACCTTCTGTAATCCCGGCATAAATATCGGCCCACAGGAAACAGTCTCACAGCCCACAGAAAACGATCTCCGCACGCATGCGCACACGGTCAGGTGACGTGCCTGCAAAACCCTAATGGCGTCCAGAGGCCTTCGGTAGAGGAGCTCTTGAAATACATCGCCAGCGAATTGTCCCGCTTCTCCTCAGTCCGCGCAGGGAGCTGGTTGTCTGCAAACTTGATTTGGTATTTGCCCCTGGATGTGTTACTGCCAGGAAGACCCGGTGTTCGCCGGGATTTTGGGGGGAAGTTTAGCATTCTTTTATTTGTCCCTATCCGCATCAGGTCGTCTTTTTTTTTTTTTCTCCTGCTGTCTTCGTTGTGTGTGTGTGTGTGTGTGTGTGTGTGTGTGTGTGTGTGTTCATTGTTTTACTATCCATTTTTTTTCTTTTTTTGCCTCGTCTCACCAATTGTGCACACGAACAGGAAGAAACAGTCGGACAGACAGACAGGCAGGCAAACAGAGACAGAGACAAAACAAAGAGGAGGGGGGGGGGGGGCAGGGAGGTAGAGAGAGAGAGAGAGAGAGAGAGAGAGAGAGAGAGAGAGAGAGAGATTTCTGAATGTGTTTAAGATCATCTCATCATCTTTTTTTTCCACCAGGAAAATATAAACACTGAAGAAAACGACGCCTACGATATAAACGGCAACACCACCAACAGACACCGCAACACCACACCAACAATCACAGACGAACGACAGACCTTTTTAGATTCTCAGCCTGGTACACCGTGTGTGTGTGTGTGTGTGTGTGTGTGTTTAGGAGAGCTCTCAAGGCCACCTTCGTGCTGATCCCTCTGTTCGGCGTCCAGCTGTTTGTCACTGTCTATCGTTTGCCCGCGGGCCAGCCGGGCGGCGCCGAGTACGAACAGTTCACCGTCTTCGTCACCAACTCTCAGGTCAGTCCCTCAGTTCATGTTTATGTGGCCCACCTGACTGATTTCTTCCCGAAGCGAAACGGGCTTTTAATGTTGATTTCGGAGTTAAGGAATGATGCGCCGTCCTTTTGATCTCAAAGAGACGGTCCCCCATAGGGACTTGAAGGCAATTAAGAGGAATCTGGGATTTTAAGTCTTTGGCCATTCCTTTGATAACGCTTTTCTTTGAAAGGTAACTTTTTTTTTTTTTTTTTTTTTTCTTTCTCAGATTACTTTCTCATC
>JADBJO010003085.1:260000-267288 GCA_016801955.1 Conus betulinus
ATTCAGAGTCAGAAACGAAACTAAGAAACGTTTTTTTTTATATATATATAAAACAATAATTTAGGGTTCTTTTATCTCATTTTTTTTCTCACGTTTCTATTACTGCTGCTTTTGCTGTCGTCTTTCTTTACTTCTTTCAGTTCTGTTTAATTGTTTTGGTTTTGTATCATTTATTTGTTGCTGGGTTTGTTTGTGTTTTTATATTAATATTTGTTGCTGGGCTTTGTTTCGTTTTGCTTCGTTTTGTTTCTTATGCTTGTCCTTGTGATGATTTTATTGTATGTGAGTTTGCTTTTTTTGAGACATATGTTTGCATGTAATAAATCACAGAGAAAGAAAGAAGCAGAACCTGGTGGATACAAAGAAAAATGAATCGACAAATTGCTTATTGTAGATATAGTACGGCTTGATATCAGTTGCTTTTCAGTGCCAGACCAAACTGCTGTAAGTAGATTGCAGCTTCTTCATTTTTTTTTTTCGCCCTGTTCTATATAGAGGGCAAAACACATCTTTGCATTATTACTGGGAACAGTTCTAGCTCAGAATTATCTGTCTGTAAGGAAAGGACGAACTTTTCGTTTCTTTAACCTTCTTAAGCTGTCAGAATACATTTGTGAAATGTTTCGAATTATCATCATTATCATCATCAACATCATCATCGTCGTCTCTTCTTCTTCTTCTTCTTCTTCTTCTTCTTCTTCTTCTTCTTCTTCTTCTTCCTCTTCTACTACTACTACTACTACTACTACTACTACTACTACTACTACTACTACTACTACTACGACTTATTCTCCTCCTCCTCTTCGTCTTCGTCCTCCTCCTTTCTTCCTTCATTCATTCCTTCCTTCTTCTCCTTCCTCCTCCTCCTCCTCCTCCTCCTCCTCCTCCTCACCATCATCATTGTCTTCTTCTTCTTCTTCTTTTGCATTGTCGCCGCCGTCGTCGTCATCATCATCATCATCGTCATCGTCATTATCATCATCATCATCATCATCATCATCATCATCATCCTCATCCTTGTCGTCGTTGACATATTCGTCGTCCTGATCATAAAGCACGTAACAATCCATCAAAGCTAAATATCCTGAAGATCACAACGTACGGACTTTTTCTGTTCCATATGTCCTTTCCTCGGTCCATGACAATGCATTAGTAATGCGTAACATAACAACATGATTTTGTTTTGTGATGATAATGCCTAAAAATGCAAACTGACTTATCATGTGTCGATGATGCGTGAACACACAAAAAAAGACATGACTTATTATGCATCGGCAATGAACACATTTGTTCATGAACTGCATAAAGAGAAAAAAAAAACGTAACTTTTGGATCATGCAGTAAAATAAACAACATAACCTATACACCGATACTCCATGAACAAAACAGCATGACTACTCTGAATTGATGCAACATGAACATTTCTTCTTTTTTTTTTTTTTTTTTTTTTTTTTTTTTTTTTTTTTTACTTTTCATTCATTCTCACGATGACATATGAGGCACTTGTTTGACTGTGCTTTATTTTGGAAAATCAGTCTGTGAATGCATAGAGTTTTCATCGTTCGTGTTATTTAAAATCATCATTATTGCTAACATTATGATGAGCATGATCAGTATTACACAGTTACGACTGTTTCACGTTGTTTGGATGTACAGAACTGTTTGGAGACAGCACTCCTGGCCTTCTGGTCCTCCCCATTCGCTGATAGTTTAAATTGTCTGTAACATCTCTCACGGGAATCAAAAACTGCCTCGTGGAAAGGAGGGGAGCAGAAGGAGGGGGCTGACGAACGAAATAGCTACCAGGAGGCTGGAACGGTGGTGGGGATCAAGGTTATGCCTTGTTACATGCCAGTCTTTTCTACCAGAAGCGCGCACTGCGACAAATTTGGAGTTGATGCCTCCCTACATCTAAACCAGAGAGAGAGAGAGAGGAGGAAGGGGGGGGGGGGGGGGGGGGGAGGGGACAGACAGACAGACAGACAGACAGAGAGAAACAGACAGTCGTAACTGATTGGGAGGGGGGGGGGGGGGGGGGGGGGGGGGAGGGGGGAGGGGAAAGGGAAAGAAAGACTATCAAGAACACTTATCCTTGCAGTTCGCCGAATGAAGTGTACTTCACGTTTAATTTTAACAGACGAAGGGGATTGGGGAGGAGAGGGTAGAGGGTGAGGAGGTGGAAGAGGGTGGTCAAAGGGAAGGGAAATTTGGGGGGGGGGGGGGGGGGGGGGGGCGGCGGCGGGGGGGCGCTGGTCCCAATTCCTGGAATGTCCTCGTCCACTCACCCCTCGTTCGCGTCTATTTTATTTTCACTTACTTAGCCGTTTTTGTGCATATGTGACAGCGTGGAAATTTACGTGTTGCGAGTTGTAAGTCTGAAAATTTTGCTTATTAGCAAGGAGATCGTACTTTCTTTTTTTTTTTTTTTTTTTTTGGGGGGGGGGGGGGGGGTCAAATTTCATGCGTAGTCTCATTATCAGTTCCGTGTTTTATATGAGCCTTTTTTTCTCGCTCACACACGCGTGTGGGATTGTTTGATAGGAAAAGCACACGTGTTGTGTGTTACACGAGTGAACAAAAAAAAAAGTGTTTACCAGTAGACTTGATGATATCTTGACCAGGGCCAATTTTTCTTGTTAGTCTCTTCTCGATTTCTCTTTCCATAATCTGTAAAGTTTCTTTTTTTTCAGTATTGTATGATACTATATTGTATTGTAAAAATTCGGCCTGGTATCCTCGGATAGGGGAGATTAGTCTGCAAGGTATTGCTGCCATTCTTTCCTCTTTGTCTACGCATTGTTTCCCAGACTCGAGCTGGTGTTTATACGCTACGCTACATTTGCTAGACCGTGAGACTCCAGTGTGTAGAGGTTGGGGTGAAATCAGAGCCCATGGACACCACTTGTCCCATCTCCGATCTACTCAAGGCATTCTTTTGCATCATTTGTCTACATAAATTGAAGGGAAAAAAAAAGACTTCATGGATCATGTTTGTCATCATCCCTTAAAGTGTTTTGAGGACTGATGAAGACCTGATTCGCTTTCCGTGCGTGAAGTGAGGACACACACACACACACACACACACTCTCTCTCTCTCTCTCTCTCTCTCTCTCTCTCTCTCTCTCTCTCTCTCTAACACACACACACACACACACACACACACACTCACTCTCTCTCTCCTCTCTCTCTCTCTCTCTCTCTCTCTCTCTATGTATCTCTCTCTCTCTCTCTCTCTCTCTCTCTCTCTCTCTCTCTCACTCACTCACACACACACACACACACACACACACACACACACACACACACACACACACACGTTAAAACCCCACAACTGAGGTGGTGTAATTTTCAAACGCGTCAACAATGTCATCTTTCTATGCCTTTAAACCAAAATCTTTTACTTATGCAAGTAAGAATGCCATCCAACGAGAAGTTTTCGACTTTTTTTTTCTCCAGAATATACCTGCGAAAAAGTTCATTGGTTTTCTTTTTTTTTAATGCTTTGTGTTGTTTTTGTTTTCTGTTGTTTTTTGTTTGTTTGTTGTCTTTTTTGTGTTTCCTTAGTTTTTTGTTTGTTTGTTTGTTTGTTTGTTTGTTTTGGGGGGTGTTGTGTGTATATTTTGTTCGATTCTTTGTTGATTTCTTTCTTTCTCTGCCGTCTATAAAAAGCTTACAACTCATTTCAATCAATGAATCAACCACTCAATATATACATATGTATATATATATATATATATGTAACTCTCTCTCTCTCTCTCTCTCTCTCTCTCTCTCTCTCTCTGTGTGTGTTGTGTGTGTGTGTGTGTGTGTGTGTGTGTGTGTGGTGTGTGCAACAATCAATGGGTAACTAGTGCAAAACATGTAAACATTACGCAGTCCTTTCAGTTTCATTGTAACTTAGAATGAGATAAAGAAACCTATTACTTCATACAATAATGCTACAAATGAATTGAGACATTAGTGAAAAGGAAGAGAGAGTTAAAAAAAAAAAAAAAGAAAAGAAAAGAAAAGAAACGAGTCTACCGCTATTCGTTGTTTTTGTTTGTTTGTTTGTTGTTTTTTGTTTTGTTTTTTAAAGAAAGAAAGCAAGCTTTGGTTAAGCTTATCTCCCTTTGTAATTGGTCTGATCTTATATGCAAAAACACTGATATCTTTCTTATGTATCTACTTTTTGTTTCTCTGCAGTCTACCAGCAGATAGCATCTGTGAACATACACCATTGTGCCGCTTGAGGAGAAAAAGAAAAGAAAGGAAAAGAAAGAAATGGGTGGGAAAATCTGATTCAGTAAATTCTCCGTTTAAAAAATCGTTTTTCGACTTTGATGCAACACAAGATACATGTTCCTTTTAAGGGCTGGACGTCAAAACGGAAATGGCTCTTATTTATGCCCCCCCCCCCCCCCCTTCCCGCTCCCCCCCCTCCCCCCTCCTCCCAACTCCACCGTAATAACTCTCGTCTGATTGGTCCTCACCCTGTGCGCCGTTTTCATACCCGCCTCTCCCCAAACCGATCCTTTGATTTGTCATGATGTTCAGCTGTGTTAATGTTGGCTCCTATGGCGGTCTATGTCTGTGTTTGCAGATCCTGAGGAAAGTGAGAAAAGCGCCATTCTCGCGATGAGATGAACTACTATCTTAGCGTCAGAAGTATGTCGAACACTCGCAGGTGCACCGTCTTTCTCTTTCGTTGGATCTTGTCGTCACCACCGTGCTTTTGTTTGTATGTTTGTTTTTTTTTTTTTTTTTTTTTTTTCGTTTTGTTTTTTGTTTTGTTTTGTTTTTCCCCCTCCCTGGTGAGGGGTTCATCACACACGCTCGTTCAGTCACGGAATCTTCATTTAACTATCAGTTGTAAACTGTAGGCCCATAGTGTGTCAGAAACTATTTATCAACTGGGAAGTAATATTTGGTAACAAACCAGGTCGGGGGGGAGAGGGGGGGGGGGGGGGGGGGGGGGGGGGGGGGTCCGGCAGCGTCTCTCCTTAGATTCGGAAATATGGCTTCTTGGCCTAGACAATGTTATAATGTCTCTTATTCTTTTTCGAGTGTACATTTATATTATCTCTGGACAAGTTCTCTGGCAGAAGAGGAGAAGTTGCATATGTGGAGGAGTATGTCCTATACACACTAAACATTCTCTTAGCAAAAGTTGGCGGGTTTGGCCTGTTGAAGGGTAAAACCTTAATGGGAAGAGATTCACATTAGTCTGGTCAGGGATCGTAGAAGGAGAGACACGCATGTTCACTTCACATTAAGTATGGTCCAGTGTGCCATGGTTTGGAACATGTCGGGGAAAAGTTACTTCCGGTTCTCAAAAATCGACTTTTTGCTGGTGAAATCGGAAATTGCTCGTGCTTAATTTCAATACTTTCTTGGGATCTTGCTGTGCCATTCTTGGTCGAACGGATTAAAAGGCGAAAAAAAAAAAAAAACCTTCCTGTTGGTCACTAAACAATGGAAGAAATGATGAATGGACAGACGCACTGTTTCGTAAGAAGATCTGTGGAGCAACGCGTCGTCTAATAGAAATAAAATAAGATAAAAGCCTCAGTCATTGTAGCCAGTCGGAATACTCTATATTTTGACCAGTTGGAACGCAGCTTCGAGATGTGGGAGTGACAGTTTAACCTCTGCATCCACTCAACAATTCAATGTAGATTCAGTCTTGTCAATCCATACCGTTGTCAATACCATGTTGTGACCCATTGCTCACAATCACACAAAGCAAACACACAAGGAAGGACAGTGTCCTTCAGTATTTCATTAATGAGCCTTTTTTTCAAACAAAAGTTTTTTTTTTTTCCTCGATCTATTAATGGGCAAAGAGTCGACTCACCTCAGCAAGATGGTCGACGCACTCCAAACTGTGAAATTCATGACCGGAAATAAAATTCACCAACGGCGCTGGAAACTGTCTTGTCGGGAAGATCACAAAAGGTAAATGATGCATGCCATGGCCGGTTTTCGCTTTCACTGCGATCCCTGGTTTAGTACACCTGGAGTCAGTTCGCACCTGCAGTAACATCAACCCAGTCTTGCATGTGCTTTTTACCGTGGTTGTTGCCACCTTAAGGACAGCACACAAGCGTCAGCGGGACAGGGCATCCCATTTGCTCACAGAGATATCAGAGACAAACGTACAGCTAGAGACTACTGAATAATTGTTTCCAGCAGTCAAAAAAAACAACTGGCAAAGAATTTGAAAATAGTACAGAAAAGTGCATAGCGCAATCAAAGCTGAATCTTATCGGGTTAATGTCACCAGCTTAGCGAATGGTTCTTTTCATAAAGAAGTATCAATAACATAGAAATGCTACATGTTTCTCACGGTGTAATTTTGTCCTTAGGGTTACTGTTCCGGGTGTGATGTATCTAATAAGGCTGTCGCTTTTGTAGCGATGTTTTTTTTGTTTTGTTTTGTTTTGTTTTTGATTTGTTTTGTTTTGTTTCTAATTCTAATTCATACACAAAGGGATCTTATCCGGGGGTGCGGCACGTGCAATTTAGCAGAGTAGTTTGCAAATATGTGTTAAATTATAATTGTACAATGGTCCAACCAAGTAAGAAAAAAATACTCAGGGGGAAATCGATGTATTTATTGCCTTCTAAATATATTTTTGCTGCATCATCTGAAATAGGAGGTTTTTGTGTGGAAAATGGGGTGTGCTCTTCTTTTTTTTTTTTCATTGCTTTTATTCTTTCTTTATTTTTTCAATAATCTTGTCAATATTCGGCCATTCTTTCTGACGCACTATACTCCGTTGCCTACGTGCTCTTGCTCTCAGCGATGTTCTTTTTCTTCTGAGTAAAAAAAAAAAAAAAAAAAAAAAAAAAATGAATAAGTGACTGGGCGATCATGAAATCAGCTTCCATCGTTTGTCTGGGTTACCTTCCTTCTGCACCTTCCTACACCTCTCTTCACACACACCCCACCCCCCCACCCCACCTCCTGTGCACCACCAGGCACCCACCCGATGTGTGATCTTCTCTCTCTCTCTCTCTCTCTCTCTCTCTCTCTCTCTCTCTCTCTCTCTCTCTCTCTCTGATTTCGTCACCGTGCCCTGCACGCTAGCGCAGCTTTATGTTTCTATTATTCCATTGTTGTATTTCTTCATATTGTATCCTTTCACAGCTTGTTGTTTTGCTTCATGTGGTTTCGTTTCACGTCGTTTTATTTGGCATTGTATTCTTTTGTGTTTGTTTTAGATGGAGTGTTCTTTTGCGTTGTGTATTTTTTATGTTTTTTTTTTCGGTTATGTCTTTTGCATTATTTTGCTTCCTTTCTTTT
>JADBJO010003086.1:0-7500 GCA_016801955.1 Conus betulinus
TTTTCTCTGTACCTAACCAAACATTAAACGTTTTTTTTCATAGTTCAATTTGAGTCCAGATATTTGCTGGAAATTCATAAAGGTTTCTAAATAGTTTTTCATATGATTTCTTATCTCCTTCTAACGTAAAGGTAGTGTCGTCTGCAAACTGATTTATTTTGAATTCTGTGTTTTCTATCTTTATGCCTTTGATATCGGGGTCTTGCCTTATCTTGGTCGCTAGTATTTCTACGCACAAAACAAATAGATATGGGGATATAGGGTCCCCTTGACGGCAACCTCTTCCAAGTATGAAACTTGAAGACACTTTCCCATTCACTATCACGTAAGACTTTATTTTATCGTTAAAAGATGCTATCCATCGTTGAATACCTTTTCCGAATCCGAATGCAGCCAGAATTTTACTCATGTATGACCAGTTAACTGAATCGAATGCTTTTTCGAAGTCGACAGAAATTAATAACCCTCGTAAGCGATTCACTTCTAAATAATGTATTAAATCGTATATTGTTCGTAAACTATCTCCTATGTATCTTCCTGGAACGAAGCCCATCTGGTCCTCGTTTATGAGCTTTGGTAGAACATTTTTTATTCTGTTTGCAATACAAGCTGAAGCAATTTTGTACGTTACATTTAAAAGTGAGATAGGTCTCCAGTTCTTCAAGTATTCTCGCGGTTTCTCTCCTTTCGGAAGACCAATTATTATTCCTTCTTTTTGTGTTACAGACATTCCTCCATTACTGTATCCCTCATTTAGAAAACGGACAACAAAATCTCCTAATTGTCTCCAGAAAAATTTAAAGACGTTTACCGTCATGCCGTCTGTTCCAGGACTCCTCTTATCATTTTCCATCTTTTTTAGGACTTTGGTAGCTTCTTCTAAACGTGATTAATCCCTCCAATTGTTCAGATTCTAACTGACTTAGTTTTGTTAGGTTATCTACATATTTTCCAATTTCAGTATCGAATATTTCCTTTTCTGCGTGTAAATTTTCATAATATAGGTCTTGGTCTCTTTTAACATATCATCCGTTTCTGTCAAAGTTGTTCCTTGGTCCGTGACTAGTTTAAGCATTCTTTTGCTTACGAAGTTCCTTTTCTCAAGTGAACAGAAATATTTGCTTATTTTTCCCCATAAGATGCCCATTTGGCTCTGGATCGTATCATTATTCTGTCAATTTTCGATTTCCTTAACTCACTGAGCTGCCCCTTTTTATTTTTTAAGATCCCCAGGTCTCTTTCTGTTAAACAATTTTTACTTTCCAGGTCTTGTATTTCCTTTTCAATTTCTTTTTCTTTTTCATTACTTTTTCTGTTTTTGTTTTTGCGAATGCTGAATGTAATTGTTTCTGCTCTTATTTCCATGATTAGTGTGTTTCTAAAATAATTGGTCTGAAATCGAGAACTGAATTTGATCATGCGGGATTTTACTGACAGAGTTTTTATTATAAGGCAGTTCCTTGATTCTTTCAATCGTTTCATTCACCAGATTTACATACTGCTTATCTCTTAAAAGGGAAGAATTAAATTTCCAGAACCCTGTACACCTCTCTTCTTTTAAAAACAATATTTATGTATATCAAAGAGTGATCTGTTCTATATCCGAACGAAATATCAGCATCTTCTATGTAAGTGATTAACGTATCGGACAGTAAAAAGAAATCTAGCCTACTTCGTTGAAATGGTTTTGGTCTTCTCCAGGTATATCGCCTCGTTTCTTGGTTCAACTCTCTCCATATATCGACTAGCTCTAATCTTGACATAATTTCCTTAACTTCTTCCTGTGCGCAGGCGTTGTTTATATGTTTATATAATTGTGATAATCTATGTTGGGATTAAGGACCAAATTCCAATCCCCTGCCATTATTATGTTGGGGGCATTTAAATCTTCTATTTTTAATATTATATTTTCAAAGAAGGACGGTTCATCATTATTTGGTCCATAGACATTCGCTAATACTAAGTCTTTTCCCATTGTATTGATAGTTACTATTATATAATTACCATGTGCATCTTTGATAGTTTTCTTTATTTTGAATTCAAAGTTATTATTGAATAGTATTGCAACTCCTCTTGATCGAGAATTGTTGGAAGCAAATACACATTCATACCCCATTCAGTTCTTATCTGGCGCTCTAATTTACTTGTAAAATGAATAACTTGTAGAAATAAATAGAGTGCTGTTTTTGTCTTAAAAAATGGAATACATCCTTTCTTTTTGAGTACCCTCCAAGACCTTGGCAATTCAAAGATGATATTGTTATAGAATCCATTGCGCCTTGACTGTCTTTACTTTTCTACGCTTCGTCTCTTCACTCATCAGGGTGTGCCTTTTGCTTTCAGTCGTGCCACATACATCTAACCAATAAATAATTGGGAAAAAAGCAAGACCATGTACAAATACAATTCAGTTGTGCCACTTACATCTATCCAATGAACAATCAAGAAAAACAACACGAACATTAACAAATATATAGAAAGTAAACAACTGCATATTGGAGTAAATCTACGATACTATGTAGCAAAAAATTTAATTCCAATTTAAATCAAAAATTGCTTGACCAACGCAGGCAAGCAGAAGGCGCGTAGAAGAAGAAGAAGAAGAAGAAGAAGAAGAGAAGAAGAAGAAGAGGAAGAAGGCAAAAAAGAAGAAGAAAAGCGTGATACTCAACATGTAAAAGGCAATAGAGTATCATAAAGAATGAAACAAACCTGACCTGATGGGGAAAAAAAAAAATATAAATAAAATAAATATATATATATATATATATATATATATATATATATATATATATATATATTGTTAAAAAATAGGATGGTAAAAGGAAGTTTTAAAATCGACAGCTCTGTTTTCGAGCGCTGGCTCTCGTCAGGCAGAAATCGACAGCTCTGTTTCGAGAGCCAGCGCTCGAAACAGAGCTGTCGATTTTTAAAACTTCCTTTTACCATCCAATTTTTTAACAGATGTTGCTCCCCAAGGGGTCGAGCATTTTAAGAATTTTATTAGGCATCTTAGTGGTATTTTTTGATGTATACACACACACACACACACACACGCACACACACACACACACACAGGTATTTCCGCCCGTGCGCCCGCGATCACCCGCATCAGCACGAGCGCGCGCGCGCGCGCACGCACGCACCCGCGCGCGCACACGCGCGCCCGCCCGAAACAGAACACGGGCGTTTGGATGTCGATGGGATGTGGAACAGCGCCAACCGCACTCGCGTTTACATGGAGTTCAATGTAATGTTAATACTGCTCAGCTGATACGCCTTAAAAGGTCCGATACAACTTATTGTTTGTCACGCACGGAGTGTGACGTAAGGGGTTGGGGGGGGGGGGGGATTCATGCACCGCACGTGCCCCCCCCCCCCCCCCCCTCCCCCTCACTTTCTTTTTTTTTTTTTTTTTGAATGAAGATCGCTGAAAGAAAACCGATGCAAACTTGGCCAATGGATCGGCGATCAAAGAGGAATGGAGGGCGGGGGTGGGTGGGGGGGGGGGGGGGGGGGGGGGAGAGGGTAGATATGCAAGAAGGGGCAGGGAAACCGAGAAGCTTAAGAGAAAAAAAACAAAGTGGGGTCAAAAATGAACTCACGGTGCCTACGGCTATCCATGTTTCCAAAGAATTCGATGTTCCTTTTCAATGTCAACACATGAAAATCGCCATCGTTATCACCTCTAATATTCACTTTACATAGTGATACAACAGAATAAGACAGGCAGAAATTTAAAAAAAATCACCATGACCCATTATAGGTTTAAAGATAACAATTAGAAATACAAACAAAATCACTTCTATCAACGAAAGCGATCCACTTTCCCGATCCACACTATCTTTCACAGTGCTGGAAGCTCAAAGTCTTGATCTCTCTTCAGGCTGGGGCATCTGGGCTTGGTGTCGATGGCTGGGTTCTTTAACTTTTCTCTTTGTAAGAAATGGCTCTGTAGATAAGATCTTGATTTTTTTTTTTTTTTTTTTTGGGGGGGGGGGGGGGGGGGGGGGGGGGGGGGGGGGGGGGGCTGAAATTGTGGCCTGTGGCTTGTATGTGCTCGTGTATGGCAGAATTAGATCGGTTTTGGTGTTCCTGTTGGCGTGGTGGTGAGTGGTCTTGCTGCCTCGCCAATGTAGGTATGGGCACAATCTTGAAACCTACCTGGTACACTACACCACACTGCTTGAGGGGGTCCATTTTGTCTTTGACATGAGTCAGTTTCTGGCGTAGGGAGTTGGTGGGTTTGTGGAACACTTTGCATCCATGTTGTTGGAAGGTCCTGGCTAGACGCTCTGAAACCCTTTTAATGTAATAGTGCACTCTGATATGTCAATAATTTAGGTCCCGTAGGATAAACGTGTGTAAATGGATTTTATTGTTTTATCTCATCAGTGATGGACAGTACTACATGAAAAATAAACGGGTTCCAATTTTGCGACCTCTCTACCCCCATCCCACCCCCCTCCTCTGTAACGATATCCAGTGGTATTGACGCCATTTCTCAGCATCTTACTCAAGCACCTATTTTGGTATCCAGGGGTCTTTCTAGAGGTATCTGGGGACGCTGTATTCATCTATAATATTGTTAGGCTGATCAGAAACCAAAGACCTATCAGTAATGCATATCAGTTCAAAGATTAACTTTCACAGGTTTGCAGTCTTCAAGATTTCAACACACTAAATACACACATTTTCAGTTTAGATAGAAACAAAGGTGAAAACAAAGTCATATGATGAGACAATGAGATGAAGAATACAGGTCAGTTTAAAACAGCATGTCAAAAACTGATGGCATATAATAGGGACATGCAGCCACCGCAAAGTCACTGAAAACGGATACATGTATCATATAACTGTGTTCACAGCGTTGTACTCTCAAGGTGCCCACAACGTTTCCTGTTACTCATCGTCTTCTGCATTAGGTCCTGGCGCTTTGTTCGGATTTGCACACTCCAGTCCATAACACTTGCACAGAGGAGTGAATGGGAGACCATGCTTTGTACAGCTGCACGCATTTGTCACACATCCAATCTTGCACGTCTTGCACCTGATCAGCTCGATGACTGGAAGTGGAGCTGGAAGAGCCAGACACCTCACGGGCATGTACACACCATTTTCGACCGTCCACCCATTCTCTTCAATAGGAGGAAGTACAGAATGGTTGAGAGGGTACGATTTATCACGCATGGCCACATCATCTGTACATCTGATGTGTGGCAGCAAGGCAGACCGTGTAGGGGGCAACATCTCCCCTTCCAAGTTTTTGGAGCGGAAGAGTTCCCATCTGAGTGCAGGCAAGGTTGTTGGACGTGCCGAGCTGTACATCTGACAGACAAACTGCTCCAATGCCTGGACCTGGGGTGGCAACTCCCTATTCACCAGTTCCTCTGGAACATGCAGCCTTGGCCAAGCTGCTTGAAACACAGAACAGCTGGGTCGTCCTCGTCAAGCCTCAGGTAAGCATCAACCCAGGTCTTCTTGCTTACACCAACAAACTTGTCACGCCAGTCGGCGCCAGAGAGGTTGTAGAATCCAATCAGCCCCTGGTATTTCTGACATCCAATTGCTTGGACACGTTCCATTAAATAAATTTCTCCAAATTTAGTGCCCATACCTGTTAAGAATTTCAGGCGAGTCTGACTGCCAAGGTGACATGATGCAACAAGATGCAGAAGAAGGATGAAGACGTCAGTGTCGGGTGACCAGACGAAGACTTCTTTCCAAGCATCTTCAGACACCGCAGCCAGAACTTGATGGGGAATTAGGGTGTCAGCTTCCTCATGCCAGTGATCTTCAAAGCTGAGCCCTTTGATCTTGTTGGCATATATAGCGCCCAGCTTGACAGCTGTGTTGCTGCAAAAGTAATCGATCAAACCTTGAGCAAGCATGCAAGTTAGATCTCTCTTTGTCTTGGATGCAGACAGAAGCTCTCTGATAGACATTGTCCGCTTCATTTCTGGGTGGATCTAAAAAAAAAAAAAACGTTGCTGTGGCTGCTGCTCTCTTCTTTCTGGTCTTGTTTTTCAGCGATTCACCCAAGTATCGGTCAAAGATGATGCGACCTTCTGTGTAGCCCAACATCATGGACTCGATGCGCTTGATGAAAGCTTGCTGCAGATCAGAGAGGTTCTTCATAGATGGCGTTTTTCCTCATGCTCTGGAGTACAGCCATAGCATCAACAATGAGAACTTGAGGTATGCCGGGGTTTGTGCCGCCAAGGGGAAGAGAGTCGTCTGTTTTTGTGCCAAGGGAAAGAGAGTCATCTGAAGGGGGCTTTACCTCTTCAATGCCATGCATGAGACTGGCCTTGTCTGCAGGCACGTACAGTGATCCACCCACTGCACAGAGGGAACGCAGCACTACCGACATTTCAAAGTCCCCTATAGTGTCTTCAAGCTTTGGCACCAGCTGAGGTCTGCACTGCAGGATGATCAGGAATCTTCCAAACAGCTCATGCCCATCGCGCAACTTGATCACCTTTTGACCGACCCAAAACCTTGGTTTTCTCCATCAGCTTTGGGAACGATTTCAGCTTCATCTTATTCAGTGAGTCCCAAACACTCACTTTTGAGGTATTGAGCAGTCTTTCCTGGACAAACTCCTGAAGCCGCGCTTTTTACCTTTCTGTGCATAATGCAAAATGTATCCTTTGGCATTTTCTTGTACAAGAACTGACGAACCCAGGTTCTTCAGAGGGGTCTTGTCTGCAAAGGGGTTGCTGGCACAGTGCTGTGCGAGCGAGTGGCAGAGTTTCAGCGAGTTTGTGACAATCTTCACAGCCAATGTCTCTATACAGCGTGTAGTGCTCGCATCGCGTGGAAGACTGGGAAAATCGGGGAAAGTCATTGAGGGAGCTGTTTCACCATGTGAGTGAGGCGAGGGACTGTGGTGACGAGTCGGTCAAGAGCTGTATCATCTTGACTGAGGCCAAAAATTCCGCCATGACGCTTCAAATCTTTGAGATCTCTTGTTCCAGGGCCTGGTCAGTGAACAGTGCAGAGAATGGGACTTTTGATTTTGCCACAACAAAATCTCCTGACTTCAGCGCTTGCCATGTGGCTAGATCATCTTTTTCCACGGCATTAATCTGAGCTTGGTGGACTGGCATGAGGCAGGCATAGATCATGAGGTCATGTGCTTAAAGTACTTGATGAGGTTCTCCAATGCAGCCAAGTACCCTTCAAAGTCACCAGCGCGGCAGGAACTGATGAGATGCAGGATACTTTCGACCTGCTCCAGGTACTGTGTGTGGAACTGGGATATCTCTCCATTCCCTTCACTGGCTTCTAGTGGTTTCAGATTCTCTGAGTACCAGGACTGAATGTCGTCATAAATCTTGCCCATGTCTGGGCTGCGTGCATTCAAGGCTTTTTCGAAGACATTACATTGTGCACGAAGATGTTCAAGTGAAAGGGCAGGAGAAATTGAATCGTTTCATCATCATCATAATAGCAAGGCTCATCATCAAATGGAACTCCACTCCTCGCTTGTAGGCT
>JADBJO010003086.1:22500-25000 GCA_016801955.1 Conus betulinus
TTCAATGAATCCGCAGATAAACTAGCTAAAAACTCTGCATATTATACAAACGAAACATATGATTTGAAAATCCCATTATGACTGAAAGAAGGATATAGCCTACTGCAGAATGCTTGCTGGGAGCATTTTAGAAAGAAACAAGAAGATGTTGGCCACTCATCACCTGCTGACCAGCAAACGAGTTTTGAAGATGTTTTTATATCTAAGTATGGTCAACTGTCTAACTTAAGGCTTTTAACTTCCCTTGCCTATAGATTTAAACTTAATGCTTTTAAGACCAAATTCGCTTCCAGTATCACATGCGTTTGCGGTGGGAAAATTTCTAATGAACATAAACTTTTCCGCTGTAGTAAAATGAAAACCTATCTGCCTGCTTTTTCGGAAAAGTCCCTGAAGGAGGTTTTAATAAAACCCCTTTTGATTTGTGACATTGTTTTAGGACTTGTTCAGAGTACCATTTTTAGATTCCTTTAATAATTCTATTTTCCCGTTTAAATGTTATTATCCTGTTACGTTAAGCGTTCACCTGATTTTAAAAAATGTTATTCTAGCTATGTTATCGGTTGCAATTTTTTTATTCATTTTACATTTTTTCTTTCGATTCCCATTTCTAATCCTCATTGTTCTCCTTTTTCTTTTTCCATTTAAACTTGTCCATCTTTTTCTATCTCACTGTTTCTCTATCTCTTATCTCCTTCAGTTGCCTGTCTATACACACACACCCCTCCCCTCCCTTCCTCCTTTTCTACCTTTTTTTATTCAGTTATTTTGGTTGTCTGAAATCACTTATGTGTATAGACATTAAATTGAAGAACACACACACACACACACACACACACACACACACACACACACACACACACACACACACACACACACACTCACACAGACACGCGCGCGCGCGACCTTTCAAATCGTTGTGTAGCCTTATAACCTTATAAGCTTGTATACCTACACGTTCTGTATTCCAGGAAAAAGACACAAGACCCGGGACGTTGAATCATCTCATTACATGCTCTCATTTCTTCGAAAGGGCCAGCAACCCTGTAGAACGCATTCTGTGATTGCCTTCCATTGTGACTGATTGGGTTGGTTAACAGTGAACGAATTTAATTGCTAACATGTTAACTAGGATCTGACTCTGAACTCATACTCGTATGTATGTGGTTACCGTAGAACGGCATAAACCACGAAAAGCCAACAAATAAAATGACTCCTCATTGTACCTCGACGACGTACACGACAGCCTAAGAATAGCTGAGTGTCACGTCCTCACAGCAAAAGCTTTTAGAGACAAGTTTTTCTTTCCCGGTAGTCTTAGTTATGTGTCCTGCATTATTCGACTAACTGAAATCATGTCGAAAAATGACGGCAATCTCAAAGTAGTCCACAAGTGTGTACCACGTTTGATTTTTATCCATTCACTTGACGTTTCAAAACACACAATACATTAAAAAAAAATAACGAGAGATATATCTTTCAAAATGTGTTAGTACTCATATTTCTACCGACCGGTCCTATAATTGAGCCTGTATTTTAATGCACTTTTTTTTTGTTGTCAATAATGATGACAGTGTTTGTCGAAAACGAGACCCTATGATATAATACACAACAATATTGAAACTAGCGTTGATGTAAGTTAACAGGACACCTATCCATACTGTAGTCAGGTAAAAGTTGTGGTGCCGTCGACCGGCGTTCATTTCTGAAAAGCCAGCCAACAGATTCGAGCCACCGCCAAAGGAAAGAGACAGACAACAAACAGAATGGAAGCTCCAACCAGCATCTTGGTGAGGGCCACTTCACGGGCAGAGATGGAGGAGGATGTTTCGGAACGCCAGTTCACAATCTGATGAAGTTTCACTGTAGTAATTATTGTTGCTGACACTGTCACAATCATAGCACATCCAGGTACACCAGCACCAAAGAAAAAAACGTCTAAATAATCTACCATCTCTTTGTGATTTTGATAAAGTGGTCCAATAACCATAGTCCTGGCTGTTGAACCAGACTGAGGATTAAACACACATCCTATTTGAAACCGGAATGTAACTACGAAATATAGACCCACTACTACCACATTCACGACAATGATAATTGCGAACATTGTTCTGTTGCGCATCAAAGAATGAAATTTAAGAGGTCTGAGAACACAGTAGCATCTGTCGCTGGCTATGATGGCCGACATTACTTGAGAAACATAAAGAAAGCCAAACAGACCATTGACATGGTGGTTTATTAAAAACGTAATCGCATCACCGTATGATTCCTTGGTTGTGAACTGTAAATACGCCTGCTCACCATGGCACATGATGGCAATAATTAAGAACAGTTCGTCAGCTAAGGACAAAGCAAACAGGCACAGGTTGACACGATCCTTGAAACCCTGTTTATAGAACACAGCCATGTTGATGACGTTTCCTGGCCCACCAATCAGAAACAATAGCACCAGCATGCTATCTTTAATTCTCTTTGTAGCTGCTTCTACCCCTGCGTTTAC
>JADBJO010003086.1:30000-35000 GCA_016801955.1 Conus betulinus
CTTTTCCCACCAGCGGCCCTGCATGGCTCGGAGCTTCTTTGGGGTCTGGCTTGACAGTCCTTAAATTTGTCACGTCGTGAAGAACAGTTGGGGTGGATCTCCCAGTCAATGCATGCCTTCTTCTTATTGACCAGCAGCGCTTGCACGGCCTCATCATTTTCATCAAACCTGTGTTGGTGAAGCTTCTTCTTGGGGCTAGTACTGTCTTGGCTCTCTGTGACCACGTCTTTGAATAGGTTCCACCTTTCATCTGGTCCACCAGATAGTGGTCCTGTCGCCTTAAACTTGTCTTCAGGGCTCGCCTGGAATTCCTGTTGGCATCTGGTTGACAGGAGTATATAACTGAGTATTTTGCTTTCTGTTGAAAAGTGAGAAATGTGATATTGAAACAGAATCTTTTTCGGTGCTGTTTTCCAATCGTTCTGCTTCTTGTTGACGTCCTTTGAGAGCATGGATTTTGCTGTAGAATTGTCTTTTTGGCAGTGACTGTATTTATGAGGGTGATAGGAAGACGAACTTTTATTGTCTGTTTGGAGATTTCTTAAGAGCTTCACAATCAAGTCATTGAGAAATCCTCTCCTTGGACACCCCGTAGCATGGCTGTGTGGTCCAGGCTCTGGACCAGCGTTTCCAGATCATTTGGCATTGTGAGCATTACCAGGAAGGGTGAGCACACTGCTACCAGGAAGGGCTGCAGGGCCACACCACTGCTTGTAGAAATGGCATGAAGCAGGGCAGTACACTTATTTCTTTGGCTTGTCTTCTAGATTGGTTAAGGGACTTTTCGTTCGTCATGGGAAGAGTCACATTTAAAATGAAGTGGCATTTATAGCTAATTGCTTCCTTGATCTCATAAAAAAATGTTCTGATTTCCCCTTCATTACACGCTGTGACCTTGCTTCATGTGGTAACCTTTATGGGAGAACACGCACATTGCAGGCTGGAGCCACAGACTTATTTCAGGAAATTCATGGAACGACAATTGCGTTGAATAACTTCTGCATGGACAATGAAATGATGATACTGAGAGATAGTATAGACCAATCTCTGAAAAATGGTTTTTGAAGCCTTGTTTGATTTTTGTGAGGGTTTGCACGTTACCTGTTAAACTTCATGGACATGCTTGGTTTTCAGATGAGACGAAAGTTTCTCACAGTGCCTCTAGCATGCGAAACTTTTTTAAAATTTTTTTTTATTGTATATCGCATGTTTGGCACCATCTCGTAGAAGACTGGATATCTTATTAATGATGGAGTCAAAACATGGAGCCTGAGGAGAGCTGCAAATATGAGCACTGAAAGGAACACAACAACAGCAGATGTCGGAGTGACCGTATGCTATTAGCATGCTGACTACACGGAGCATATATGGAATAAAATGCAATCAAAACTGTGTCAAACTTTTTGTTGCAATGGAAACTCAAAGCCTTTTTCTTTCACACTTCAGTAGACGTATATTGCTGTCTGTATGAATTGAAAGATTTGATTCTAATCCCCCGTTGAATCAACGTCGGCAGCGAACAGAGTGACCATGGCAGCATGTTCAGAGTCTGTGATTATAGCAGACCAATCTTCATAAACCAGTCACAGTGGTCGTAAAACAGGTGAGTGTTTTTCATTCACCCTAAACCACTTTCTAAATTCACATTCTACTCAATTCCAGTCTCAGTCTGCAACCCTCTGAACCCTGTTTATGTTACGCACGGAATGGGCATTCGAGAGGTACAGTACAGAGCAGCCGATCAACAAAGACGGAAAATTCGAGAATGCTTGAGAATCATAGCGTAGTACAGTCAGGCAAAATGCATTAGGCTTTTTTTTTTTAGAAGGACGAAAGAAACACGTGGCTCAAAACAGCCAAAGCAGATGGTCAAAACATTCAAGAAATATTTTTAGAGACTTCTTTCCCTTTTGACACCACTTTGGGAATGTAAAGAGCCCTCCGAGTATGCTACGTACGATCAGCATACGCATGTGTGTGGACGTAAATGAGAGTTCGCGCGCAGGCGCGAGTGTGTATGTGTGTGTGTGTGTGTGTGTGTGTGTGTGTGTGTGTGTGTGTGTGTGTGCGTGCATGGGTGCGTGCGTGCGTGCGTGCGTGCGTGCATGCGTGTGTATGTGTGTGTGTGTGTGTGTGTGTGTGTGTGTGTGTGTGTGTGTGTGTGTGTGTGTGTGTGTGTGTGTGTGTGTGTGTGTGTGTGTGCGTGCGTGCGCGCGCGCGTGTGTGCGTGTGTGTGTGTGTGTGTGTGTGTGTGTGTGTGTGTGTGTGTGTGTGTGTGTGTGTGTGTGTGTGTGTGTTCGCGCGCGCGTGCGCGAGTGCACCTTTAATTATGTGTAGGGAACGAATGTTTCAAATGACATAGTAAAAGGAACAATGAGAAGAGAAAACACACACACACACACACACACACACACACACACACACACACACACACACACACACACACACACACACACACACAACACACACACACACACACACACACACACACACACACACACACACACACACACTCTCTCTCTTTTCTCTCTCTCTCTCTCTCTCTCTCTCTCTCTCTCTCTCTCTCTCCCTCCCTCCCTCCCACACTCACACACACACACACACACACACACACTGTCTCTCTCTCTCTCTCTCTCTCTCTCTCTCTCTCTCTCTCCTCTCACACACACACACACACACACACACACACACACACACACACACACACACACACACACGCATGCACGCACGCACGCACGGGCGCACGCACACACACACACACACACACACACACACACACACACACACACACACACACACACACACACACGTGTCCATTAGTTATCCACTTTACACACCTGCTTCGCCCCATCGACGCACACCCACAAGCCTACAGGTTGTGTATGCACCAATCCCTAGGAGTCTTCGCAGAGTTGACCTTGAGATTATTCCAATATTTGTTCGGTTGGTGATGTTTTTTGGTTCTTCCTTTAAGTCTGGAAATGTTCAGTACTGAAAGATGGTTTGTGGTATAGTGGCTTTGCTCTGGTTTGTTGAGGTGATTTTTTTTTTAGATTTCTTATTGGCTAAACTGTAATCCAATTCTTATCCTTGCCTTGCCTGTCAGTGTGTCTGCTCTCTCATTGCCTTTAATACTTGCTTGTCCTGAGCAGTTCATCCACATGAGTCTCTCCAATGGATTGTTGCGCATTGCTTCATGCCAAGTAGGGCTTCCCATTCCACTCTCCACACGTTTTGAAGTACGTCCAAGGGATCAGTCTATATCATGGCTTGTTGGGTTTTAAACTGCTGTGTGGATGTGAACCAGTGGAGTACTTTTTGTCACTGCATCTACCTGTATTGTTGGATTTGAAGTTGTTAAATAAACTGTATGCACCATACATACCACGCTATATGCACCATTCAGCGTGGAATACGGAAGAATGCAACACATTTTGAAAGAATGTTTTAACAACTGCTAGGGTGACCAAAACACTGATACACTCTTTTCCCATATACCTATTGATTGGGTGGAAGTACTAAAATTGATTCAGAAATTAAAGAAATAAAACTGAAATGGTTCCAGTTAAAAAATATGCCATCGAAAATTCTAGTAACAAATAATGTTCTGAAACATGCAAATTTCTGAAAGCGACAAATGCAATTTTTGTAACAGAGAGAAAGATCCAATTAATCGCTACCTGTGGGATTGTGAATTTTCACGTACTTTCTGGGAAGAGCCTGAACGCTTTGTTTTGAAAGTGGAGTGTTTACACTGTGAAAGATTGTTCCTTAATATTGAGATTGTATTATTTGGCATCGACGAAAGAAACAGAGGCCTATGATATGTTAGGTCTGATAATTCTGATGGGGAAAAATTTCATATATAAATGTAGAATCAACAAAACAAAATCTAACCTAAACACGTTTTTGAATGAGCTGGATTATAGATATAAAATGGAAAATATATGTCCTTGATAGCATGAAATCATGCAAACTACAAAACAAAATGGGTCCCATGTATTGAATTATCAGTGGGGTACTGCTTATTATACATGATATTTTTTTTCCTTAACGTTTTCAAATTATCCACGACTTTAGACCCTGATCAGAACAATGTAATGCTGAAATTCGTCAGTGTCGTTTGTGTTCTCCACACATCATGACTTCATGGATTTAAAATAAGGTGTGTATATTTTTTCATAACCTTGTATGATGTTTAAGTACATTATTAATATTGGTCATTGGAATTTTTTTTTTATCTTTATGTGTGTCCATTGAAAAAAAAAGATAAAAGCAGCATCTCACTCGCATACCTGCATACATTCTAGCACACCCACCTCATCCAGCTGAAGTTAGCGAATAATGCATTGCTGAGGTGCCAGCATACACATATATCAAAGTGAAATCAGGGTGTTTGGCGTGTGAGGAGGTGGTGGGACTGCTGTACCGTCTTGCCTCTTCTGTTCATTACGGGGTATACGAATTCCCTGATCTGTGACTCACCTCTCCCTCCAGTGATCCTATAGTGATGATCACTGTGAGTGTGTTGATCGCTGAGCAAGGCACAGGTCTTTGTATTGAGGTGGAAGTCAGGTGTTTTCAAGGCAGAGGTCTTTGTGTTGTCGTGGAAGTCAGGTCTGCTCGAGGCACAGGTCTTTGTGTTGATTATTGACGTCAGGTTGTTTAAAGCACAGGTCTTTGTGTTGTATCTTGACGTCAGGTGTGTTCATGGCACAGGTGTGTTTGTGTTTTTGACGTCAGGTGTGTTCACGGCACAGGCTTTTGTGTTGTTTTTGATGTCAGGTGTGTTCAAGGCACATGTATTTGTGTTGATCATTGACGTCAGGTGTGTTTAGGGCACAGGTCTTTGTGTTGATTGTTAACTTCAGCAGTGTTCATGGCACATGTCTTTGTCTTGATTGTTGACGTCAGGCGTGTTCATGGCACATGTCTTTGTCTTGATTGTTGACGTCAGGTGTGTTCATGGCACAGGCTTTTGTGTTGATTTTTTATGTCAG
>JADBJO010003086.1:37500-47500 GCA_016801955.1 Conus betulinus
ATAAATGGTTAAATAATTTTACTAAAAACATTAACACTGGCTCGCCTGCGTTTTTAAAGAACTCTCCAATTAAATCATCAGGTCCAGCCGATTTACCATTCTTCAGCTTTGTAACTGCTATCATTACCTCGTCCCTAGATATTGGTCTGTCATAAAACTCATCACCATCCTCTACTGTATCATCATCTGGAAAATCATGTATTTCTCTATCTAATAATATCTTAAAATGACCAAACCACTGATCAATGGATATGTTATTTTGTGGTTGTGTTTTTTATGAGAGAATTTCTTAACCGTTCCCCAAAAAGTCTGGCATTTAACAGAATCAAGCAGTTCCTTTAACATTGACTCATTTCGTTCCTCCTTCTTCCTCATAATCATGTTTTTGTATTCTCTTCTAGCTATACAAAATCTAATTCGGTCATTTTTATCTAGTGAACGCTTAAACAATCTATGAAGTCTTTTCACTTTTCGTTTGTTTGATTTGCATTCGTGGTCAGACATCCTTTACTTGACTGCTTATGTATCGGTATTCGTTTCCTCATAAGTCCTGCCTGATCTTTAACAATCTGCTTAAACCTATCCATTGCTAAGTTGATATCAACATTGATTAAGTCTGTGGCAACTTCTAACTCTTTTATTACTTTATTCGAGTTCATTGAGTCAAAAAAATGTCTGCGCATATGATGAAATCCATTTATATTTATCAATGAACATGTCATCACTCTTATTCACAAAATTCCTAATAGAAGTAATACGTGTTTGATTATCAAAGCACAACAACAGAGGCAGGTGATCTGATTCTAATCTGTCAAGGACACTTAGAGTCATAAACTCACACGTACTATCAAAGAAAGATGTGGAAGTTAAGAAATAATCATTCACATGCACAGAAAGAGAGAGAGAGAGAGAGAGAGAGAGAGAGAGAGAGAGAGAGAGAGAGAGAGAGAGAGAGAGAGAGAGAGAGAGCAGGGGCAGATGAGAGAACATCAGACCGTTGTACTTGATACTCACATGATTAAGCAGTGGTTAAGTAATGTTCGGTGTACATGTATACTGCGCCTATTTCTATACACCGCACACAGGCATGATTGCAAATCAACTTTAGAAAAACAAAATAAAACCAGCAGAAATCACTTTGAGAAAAAAAAAACATAATGTGAGAGAAAGAGAGATCCATGTACCTGTGGAATGAAGTGAGGTTTTCTACATAACGTCTGAAAGGAAGAGAACCATCGTGACCCATCTTGAAGACTGAACTATTCATATTGCCTGCTCCAAGGCCTTTCGTCCGCTGGATCGGACTCATCAGATAGATAGATAGATAGATAGATAGATGGATAGATGGATAGATGGATGGATGGATGATGGATGGATGGATGGATGGATGGATAGATAGATAGATAGATAGATAGATAGGTGTGTGTGTGTGTGTGTGTGTGTGTGTGTGTGTGTGTGTGTGTGTGTGTGTGTGTGTGTGTGTGTGTGTGCGTGTGTGTGTGTGTGTGCGTGCGTGCGTGCGTGCGTGCGTGTGTGTATATATGTATGTGTGTGTGTGTGTGTGTGTGTGTGTGTGTGTGTGTGTGTGTGTGTGTGTGTGTGTGTAGATATTCAACCAAGAAAATAATTCTAGAGAATAAAGCTTGAATTAAATTAGATTGGCTAGGACGCTGAGAGTCGAATGTGAGTGAACTCACTTTTGTGTGACTGAGTGAATAATAATTTTTGATTAAGACCTGGGGATGGTTTGGACAAGAGCAGACGCTGAATTCTTCTGGATAACCCTTGTGGGGATAAGGGACTTTAACTCCCTTTTGCGTCTAGTTCATGGTATTGCCTGTTAAGCAGGACAACCCTTGGGGCGTTGTGAAAGTAGGACTTGGGATCCTGTGGCCTGTGAGAAGTGAGCGATGTCCTGTGACCTGTGAGAGGTCGATAGTGTAATTGCAGGCAGAAGCCTGCTTGGGCATTATCTTAGTGCTTGTTCTCTAGAGGTGAGTATCAGTTGGGAATGCGCGATATCTTTAAAAGGAAAGAAAAAATTGAATAAATGTCAGGTAGATGTAACTGACATGTTTGTAATGATAATAATGATTTGTGAATAATTCGTGATTGATTTATGGACAGTCGCGTGTATTAAAAAGAATTGGGGAAAACACATAAAAGCAACATTAATTTTCCTAAGAAAATTTTGCTTTTTAACCCCAAATGTAGGTAGACGTGATTGGAATGTCATGAAATATTGATTTGCTTTATGTATGCATTCATTTTGATTGTGATAATCATTATCAAGAAAGGGAGCGTTTAAAAAAAAAGCTTTAGTCTGTTAGTGTTCCTCTGAATGAGTGGAGTGCATGCGTGTGCATGGAGTTAGCATGCTGAGTTCGTGACCGACAGCGTGCGAACGCTGTGTGTGACAGCGGAAAACTGTAGCTGCTTTTTCTGTCAAAAATGAGAATCTTTGTATCACTGAGAGTACGACAGCTGGAGAACAGCAGCTTTCAGGAGGAATGAATGGAAACTTGATGCGGTTATTCCTTTTTCATAAGGAACAGAAGATATATTAATAATAATAATAATAATGAATACTTATATAGCGCCTATTCTCGGCTAGAGACCAAGCTCTAAGCGCTTTACAATCCACACTCGTTTACACAAATCCATATTAAACTGATGGATAAGCAATACTGATATTAGTTTCTAAGCTTATTCATTCGTGGTTAAACCATCCTTATTGAAAGGAGAATTTCTATTTCAAAGTTTTTGGCTGGGGAACATATGTGACGGATGAGGAAGAGGAGGAAGATGGTTCAGACATGAAAAATATTTCACATTAATGTCTGTCTTTGAATTGTCGACTTTTGAAGACGGATTCAAGAGGTTTAATGAAGATGTTCTAGGTCAATGTGTGAGGCTGCTATGTGACAACACGTGCAGTGTTTCTTATATAAAGAAAATGGAGAGATCATATTCATCATTTTCTGATGAGGTTGACAAATCTGGATCTGAGGACAGGGGGACTGACTTAACCGTCACTTCACCGCCTTAAAAAACCAAATTGTGGAAGTCGAGGGAGTTTAATGATAGAACAGTGTGGAGGTTGAATTCGATTTTTATTTCTCAGAAACTGACATGAAATGTTTGCTTCCACATGTGGACTTTTTGCGTCCAAGTCAGATTATTGGCGTTTCCTGTCATGTGAATCCAGTCCAGATTTATGGAACAGATCGGCATCTACGCCTTTCCCCATTTCAGAACAATCCAAAGGACTCTTGCGTAAAGAGGACTGAGTAGAAGGACTTGTCGTCGTATCACCATGGCCCACATACTTCTCCTTCAATGTGCAATTTATTCCTCAGAGGAAACCGTACTCTGTAGCAAAGCCACTCAGTTGCTGTACACTTCTCACTGATAACTTCAACTTCTTCCTGTCGTGTTATCAGGGAAGCAGTGCCGGCACAGGACTTTTCTGGAACAGCGTGCAGTATTGTCTGTGCATCTTACTGTTTGTCCACTAACATGCAACACACACACATCAAACATGGAAAGTGCTTCGTGGTGGACGGAATAGTGATCCCTTTCACCATCTGTCCACCTTGGGAAAATTTTCCTGTTGGAGGATGGACTGAGCTACAGTTCAATAAATAAAACCAGGAGGTTCTTTTTGCCTTCAACAGTCGAAAAAAAAACAAAGTTTATAGGATCTTACGCCGAGGGACGTAAGCGTTTTTTAACATAGGGCCCCTGTGCCCTGCTGTAGAGGAATACTTGGGATGCGCCTGTGCCGCGTGATCACACAAAAAAGCAGGCTGCAAATCCACACCTGCTCTTAAAACCACTGATCATCAAGACGTGTGCTTTGCTTCTCTTGGCAAAGGATCAAACACAGTACAAACTATACATTTCATAAAACGGTTTTGCAGTATATGAAGAAAGTGTACTCTTCACATATGATAGACTGCATAAGACCAGAAAATAACAGTGGTGATCTGAATTGGTCCGTCCCGGCGGTGTGTCGCCTTGGCGTTGGTGGGGCGGCTTGCCTGCTCCATTGACCCCACAGCTATGTGGGTGGGGGCTTCGGCCCCTGGCAGGTTCAACCATGCTCAACAGGTCTGTGGGGTATGAGCCACGATACACCATGGTGCTCCAGGTTGGGGGTTGTGCAGTGGGCTAACTACTCACTCACCGAAAAGAAAAAAAGGTTACGGAAACCATCAACAGCAAAACTAACACCAACTCAGTTTTGGGGGGATCTGCGGCTCCACCTAGGAGACTAATGACGCGCTGCAGTGAAACCCGTCAGGAAGCTGTAGAGCCGACGACCCCGCTTCGCCCAAGAACAAGATTGATGAAGGCCCTGAAGCTGTTCTTACAGAAGAAACCCATCCACTTGGATCGTGGGATGTGAGGACACTATGGGAGACTGGACGATTTGCACAAGCGGTAAGGGAGATGAACCAGTGCCACATCACATTACTCTGCCTGTGTGAAATCCAATGGAACTCTCATGGAGAGACTAAGCTACAGACATGAGATGCATTGCTTTACTCTGGCAAGAAGAACGACGACGACGCCCGCCACGAAGCCTGAGAGGCCTCCTGCTGTCCAAGCAGGCCACCAAGAGTCTGATAGAATGAGAATCAATGCCAAATCGACCCACACCAGAAGATAGACCACAGTTGGAGCTTGGAGATCCCCTCGACATCAACACCAGAGAAATAACTAAGATCGAGATACGCAAGGCACTCAATAGTCTGAAGAACGGGAAAGCTGTTGGAACTCACAACATCCCAGCAGAAGCTTTGAAGGAACGGGGAGGCGACATTGTTGATCAACTCCACCACCTGCACACCCTGATCTGGACAACAGAGGAGATCCCAGCCGAATGGAAGAAAGGCCTGTTGGTGAAGCTCCCCAAGCAGGGCGACCTGACCCAATGCGGCAAGTGACGGGGCATCACTCTACTGCCCATCCCCAGCAAGGTTCTCACTAGAATCATCCTTGAAAGAATGAAAGACACACTCGACGAGACACTCTGAGATATGCAAGCTGGCTTCAGGAAAGAGCGTTCCTGTACAGACCAGATCGCAACCCTCAGAGTCATCGTGGAGCAGACCATGGAATGGCAGACGCCTCTCTACGTGTGTTTCATAGACGTTGAAAAAGCCTTTGATGGCGTCGACAGACAAGCAATCTGGAACATCCTTCTCCACTACGGTGTACAGAAAATATCGTCAGCATCATCAGGCGACTCTGTGAGGGTTTATCCTGCCAGGTCATCCACAATGGAAGACTCTCTGGAGACTTTGAGATATCTTCTGGCGTCAGACAGGGCTGCTTGCTGTCCCCACTCCTCTTCCTCGTGGTGCTGGACTGGGTGAGTAACACGACCTACGCAAGTTCCAACAAAGGCATTCAGTGGACCCTTCTGAAGAAGCTAGAGATCTCCATTTCGCCGATGACCAGGCCCTACTATCACACCGTTTACAGGACATGCAAGATAAAGTCACTGCCCTTGAAAACATAGCACAACGTGTTGGGACCCAAGATCAGCCAAGAGAAGACGAAGCACTTGCGCACTAACAACAAACAAGAAGCCCCAATCACCATCGCCAGAAAGGCTATAGAAGATGTCAGTGAGTTTGTGTACCTGAGCAGCAAGATCAGCCGGTCAGGAGGTACAGATGAAGAGATCAAAGCAAGAGTAAAGAAAGTTCGACAAGCCTTTGCCATCCTGAGACCCGTATGGAGCTCTACCACCATCGCCATCAACACCAATTGAGAATATTCAATTCCAACATAAAATCAGAGCTACTCTACGGGCCAGAGAGACTGGCGAGTCACCACCAACACCTCCACGAAGATACAATTCTTCATCAATAAATGTTCCGGCAGATCCTCCATTGCGATGGTTTGACGGAGTGCCAAACGCCGTCATGTAGACGAGGGCAAATCAACAGGCAATGGACGTCCAGGTCAGAAAGAGAAAGTGGCGATGGGTCGGCCACACACTGTGGAAGGATCCCCCTAACATCACCAGGCAGGCGCTCGAGTGAAACCCGCAGGACAAGAGGAAAGCGAGAGCGCCCAAAGCAGATCTGGAGGAGGAGCTTGTTAAACAGCTGAGAGCCTCCGGCCTGACCTGGGAAGGGATCAAGACCTGTGCCAGGGACAGACGGAAGCGAAGAGGACTAAGTCCAAGTAAGTCCAAGATCTGAATTAGTAAAATAGAAGAATGACAAAATTTATGTTTTCAAATGGTCTAAGAAGTAATTTTCAAGAACAAGAGAAAATACCAATGATAATTATGCCAATGAATTGCTTTTGTGTTATGCACCATTCCATAGACCTACGACCACAGACTCAGTGTCAGATGATTGAGAAATACTTGATGGGATGCTGGGACTTATGATTTCTCATCACAAATTTTCTCACGGAGCGGAATCATGCTGAGAGGAGGAGTACCGTTTGATGACATTCTGAAAAAGCCTGGGTGTTATAGTATCACCTATTTTCACATGTTCTATGATTGATCGATGACAACAGACCCTGCTGTAAGAGTGTGGATGATAAGACATTGTTTCCCCAAAACAAACAACATGTGTTGTAATGAAGGCCGTTAAATTTGTCTTCAGTTTGTGTTGCCTGTATTATGCTGCAGTATTACTTATGACTATGAAGTCTGAAGGCATGGAATTCCATTCGTGTGTTTTCAGTATTATTTCATTTGTCGGAAATGCCACACCTGTTTTTAACATAGTGGAAGTCAAATCTGCTAATTTTTCTACTTTTACATGACTATGATTATGGTGTATTGAAATTTTCATTTTACGAGATCATTTTTCATCACACAGTATGTCTCTAATACAATTATATATATATATATATATATATATATATATATATATATATATATATATATATATATATATATATATATATATAGAATGTCGCTACAATTGGTATCTACAAAATTAAACATGCTGAATGATGTTCCACAAAACATTTAAGTGTTGCTTAATACAGCATTGTGTACATTCATACATATTTTATTGATCTATTTAATAAATCCAGAATTCCAATTTTGCAATGGAAACATTGTTTCATTTACCAATAAAATTAGGTGAATATGCATACCAATGTTGAAGTCTCAAGCAACCGAAGTTTTACTGGAAACTGCACGGGAGGAATTAAACATAAACGCAATGTTTGTGCAAGTTGACGTCCGCGTATAATTTCCTGAGTGTAGTTTTTCCATAAACGGCGGGGACACTTGCTGCACTTGTATTTAAAATGCAATAGTAAAGAACAGACTTCAAGAGGGGATAAGAGAACAATCTGACAGGTGAACATCACGCAAGATTCAAAAGAGTATCCGACCATAGATCTTATGTTTTACTTTGTTTTCATTAATTCAGAACCAATCTTGCTTTCATTGCAAATCGTAGTAGCTTTCATTGATTTGGACGAGACATTTGATAGACATCCACAATGGTCTATCTTGTTGAGAAATGGAATTAAAGGCAGACTTTTTCGGTATATTCATAGCATGTACATGAATATTAAACCCAGAATCAAATGAAGAACTACACGATCGGATTTTATCCCCCTTCCCTCCATTTTTATCATATTTCAAGCTTCTTTGTAATCTGTGCATGTATTTTAGTTTTCGGAATGTGATTAGAGAGCTCCTCTGCGAACTGGGTGTGGTCTCCAAAAGTCAATGTAGAGCTTCTCCAAAAGCATTTCTGACCGTAAACCCCCACATCCCTCAAGGAAAACAAAAAACAAAAACAAAAAAAAAAACAAAAAAAAAAAAAAAAAAAAAAAAAAAAAAAAAAAAAAAAAAAAAAGAGAAAAAACAACACCTACGGCACACCCCTCGTGGCATTTAGAATAACAAGTCCTGCGGATGTTGACCCTTTTTCATGCCTTTCTTCTGTTAGTCGCAAATGAATGAAAGCAATTTAGAGGTTTATTGATTTAAATTACATGCATAGGCTTAATGTGCGTCTTGTGTCATACTGCTTGTTCAGTGTTTGTCGGGATTTATGTTTGTGTTCTCTCCCTTTCTTCCCTCATTGCTTGTCCACACATGCATACACACATGGGACAGACAGCTTTTGACAGGACATTTGTGCCCAGTCAACTGCACTTTTATATAGCTATTGGTTGATGCTGCCTTCAAACAAACTTAAACTGTTTGCATGGGGGCAGCTTAAGCTGTTCATTTAAAAGTGAACATGGATAAAAAATAACGTAACAGGATTCAGAGAGAGAGAGAGAGAGAGAGAGAAGGGTTGGGTGAGTTTGGAGGCATAGAAAAATGGACGTATGTTGGAATTGTAGTGCATATTGTTAATGCATGCAGACCCTTTTGAATTCATATTTTAAAACGACTAAGGTTTTATGCAGCATCTTTTAAACTAAGCTTATTTGGCAAAGCAGCGACAGTAACAACAACAAATAAAGATAAAAAGGGGATGAAAGAAAGAAAGAAAGAAAGGTGCTAAATGTGCAGTTTGCGGAACAATACATCGATCACGACATTTTGAAGTTACTTGATTCACAGATTCAGCCTAAAGTTCGGTATGGTGCAGATTGAGAGAGGACTTGACAATGCCACACTTCAGCTTGAGAACATGCTCCTGCTGATTCTAAACAGATTTTTAGGTATTGGGAAGGAAACTCCTATGGTTCGGATTATGGGGACAAACCTATTCAATGTGTATAAACGTGGCTGTAAAATGTGTAATAAGTATGAGTGGAGAACCTAGATTACCACATGGATCTAAAGAATGTTGAGTGTTGTTTGATCAGATCTTATACGACATGGGGAAAAATGGGTCTCAAATGTTTGCCGTAAATTGTATATTCTTGGATTTGGATATGTATGACGTATCAAGGCGTAGACGGGAATAATCAGTTTCTCTTGTTAGTTTTTTGAAAAAAAGTGTTTTATGCAGATGACACACAAATGTGATTTTTTATGTCATTAACAGTGTAAGATTTAGTGTTCAGAGAACATTTTATACTGTGGCTAATATAAAAACATATTTACTTATGAATTAAAACAAACATTTCAGACGCAAGACTAGATTTAGATTCAGTATTTTAAAAATAGCATATAGTGACACAGTGATGCTGATCTAAAATGTCTGCTTAGCCAAAATCAAGAAGGAAATGAAGAGCACTTTGCTTTCTGTTGCACTGAATTGTACGACTTTCAGAGCACTGTATACACCGTTCAAATTTTATGAACACCCAAGTCACTTTGGATTAACTATGCTTATGACATGTAAATATGAACAGACGTTTTTTTTTTTGTTTTTTTTTTTGTTGTTTTTTTTTTGCATGTCAGTTTATAAATACACGCATTTAAGATACATTTGGCTTTTGTGTCTTGAGTGCATAACATAATGCATGATTGATAGTCTGATTGTCTATACATGTAGAACTTTATTTGTTTTGTTTATCTGCATCACTCCCCGAGCTGGGGGACAGTGGCCGATGCACAACTGAACATTTCATTCGTTCCTCTCTCTTTCAGTCACACACACACACACACACACACACACACACACACACACACACACACACACACACACACATACACACACATACGCGCGCGCGCGCGCGCGCGCGCGCACTCGTGCACATTCTAATAAATATTAAAACAGAGCAGCTAAACAGATAATTAAACTTTTGAATAGAATGGCAGCATGTACCCTGCAAGATTTATACACTTACATTCATGCACCTTCAACACTTATGACACCACAAGTGCGCATGAACTCTCACATCCTCTTAGCATCTGTCACTTAGAAATATAAGCTGAAACAGTACTCGTATAAAGCTACAGAGCTCTCTCTCTCTCTCTCTCTCTCTCTCTCTCTCTCTCTCTCTCTCTCTCTCTCTCTCTCTCTCTCTCTCTCAAAAACACACACAGATGCAGACACACACACACACACACACACACACACACACACACACACAC
>JADBJO010003086.1:57500-62500 GCA_016801955.1 Conus betulinus
AGCTCATGCAAAAGGAGGGCGTGTCAGTTCACTAATCACGTCTCAGCTTGATTAGTGCAATACAGTATTGTATGGCTTGCAGACAGGAAATTTCCCAGTTCCAGCAAATTAAAAGCGGCCCAGCACCAGATCATATTACACCACAAGATCATATTACACCACTGCTGAGGTGAGGCGATGTCTGCCTGTTAAATTTCGTTATCAGTACAAACCACTCATGCCTCCCATTTCTATGATGGCTCTCTTCCATCAAATCTGTCCAGTACGCTCTGCGCATATCAATCATTACGTAGTCATCACTCTTCCAGTGAAAAACTCCTGAAGATATCAAAGCGACATTTAAAATCGTTTGGTCAATGCTCCGTCAGTTTTGCTGCTCGAACTATTTGGAATTCTCTGCCATCCACAGTATGAAAAAAGCTCACCTTATCTGTTTTCAAAGCACAGTTGAAACATATCTTTTTGGTCAGTCATTTTGAACAGCACTTTTCCCACATTGTGTTCATAAAATGATTTCTGTAGTAAGATAGCTAGTATATATAAGCAACATAAAGGTTCAAATGGTACATGAAAGCACAGTGATTTTCAACAAGAATTGCGCTGTATAACTAAGATTATCATTGTAATCATTATTATTATTATTATTATTATTATTATTATTATTATTATTATCACTGTGATAATAATTATTATCGTTTTTGTTATTAGTATTCTCATTTTCATCATTGTTATGATGGTGATTATAATCATTATTATTGTTATAATTATTATAATCACAAGAGAGAGAGAGAGAGAGAGAGAGAGAGAGAGAGAGAGAGAGAGAGAGAGAGAGAGAGAGAGTCAACGGCGCTTAAAACAAGAAAAAGAACGTTACAATGATTTTTGAGACAAAAGTCACAAGCCTATTAAATTTTGTATTGCCGAACTCGTTCTGGCGAGTTTGCACAAACAGCACGGCAAGTTGTAATGGGCGAACAAGTTTGATAATTCCATTTTAAAAAATCGCTCTTTCAAATGATTTCGTAATTGTATCCCGTTCGCACATCAGGTAGGTACGTGTTCGCTACCGGAATGAGAACATCGTTGGTGAGTCTAATTTGATTCATTTACTTTAATATACGTTTTCTCTTGTCTGTTATCAGACGAGAACCCTTTTCTATGATTAGATAATTCGAAGTTACGCTGGTCACAAGGCTTGATAGACTGATGTGCCAGACAAGAAACACGACTACTCCTGTAAACTTGGAGGAACCTTATATACTGTCCAAACAAAGTAACGCATACTTGTTAACATCTTCATTGTGGTTGCCAAAGCACTGGTAGTATGTAGCCACCAGTGGAAAATGTTGGTTTATGCCTGCGCTTCACGTGTGCTCACGCCAGCCGGATTGCACGTGCACAAAATGGCCACTTGGTCAGTTTTTCTTTTTGGGGGGTCGTGCTTTGCGTCTGAGTGAAGCACATTCGTGACGTTTTGGTGAATTGCTCAAAGGAAGGCAAACAAACCATACTCACAGTGAGTCATTCTGAGGAAAACCAGTCCTTCAGTACAAAGACCGGGCGCGAGAGCACGCTCCTGACAACGTCAACGAGCTGTTCACCGCCCTCCTGGAGGAGTGGGGACACCACGCCAGAAGAGGTGATCCGCAATGTGAACCGCTCCATGCCAGCCAGGTGCCGGGCCGTTGTTGCTGCAGATGGTGGGCATACCCCATACTGAGCCCTCGCTACCTGGAATGGTCTGCATCGGCGATGTGAACTGTTCAGACACTGGAAATGGAACTGGAATAATTGATGACGTTAGAAACAAACAAAGCTGTTGTGAACTGATTTCAATCGCTCTCACGTATATATTCGCATTCATAAGTTTGTAAGAAAAAATACCCAAAGTTCATCACAAGTAAATAAAACTCTGGTATAATTGTTTTATGCATCAGAGAGGAGAAATTAGAAATAATTGTTCAGATCTATATATTGGGTGAGCAGAGTCAGATTGCGCTGCGTGCGGATGATCACAACGTCTGTATGCATGCATGGTGTGATTTTGTGAGTACAGTCGTGTGACGGCTCACCCAAGCCAGTTTTACCCAGTCAAAATAGCCATGGCTGTGCGTGCGTGCGTGTGTGTGTGTGTGTGTGTGATAGAAGGGTCATTCCTTTGTAACAATCTGCCAGGAATATTAATTTGGGATCACGTTTCTATAGGGTGATAGGCCGGTGTACCACGTACCTGTGTGCCCCCTCCCTCTTCCCTCCCCCAATAAAGTGAGCCAGTGAAGTTATGGTAGTGTTTCCGTGTACCAGTTCCAGCTTTACCCATTAGGGTAGGCTTTGGCAAGATGAGAAGGAGCAGGAGGCAGAGAGTGACATTGGGATTACACAGACAGATCTATCCTGGAACGCATTGACACGTGGGCATAACAGTGCGTGGTGCTTGCAGATGTGTTTACTTGTCGATGTTTCCGTGCACTGGCGTGTCCAGATCGTTCTGCCATAGGAAGGGGTAAGTTTAATTTGGAAAAGAAGGAGGAAACTGGCGTCGTTATCGTAAGACGAATCTTGTTCTGGGACAATTTGGCAGGTCGGCTGCTAGGTATATTTCACTTCGGCACGAAGCCCTTACATCATATATCATTTGGGATGATATACACTGTGTAGGAAAGTCTTAATGTCTATGCATGGCACAATGTTCATAACTAAGAGCAAGTATCCAACAAGGCCATGCTGTTTTATACCACAAGATGTGTGTTACTGCTAATTTCCAACACCCCGTTTTGACAATATTGAAGGAAACACACACACACACACACACACACACACACACACACACACACACACACACACATCCAAAATTATTTATTCAACTGTGGCATTTTTTGCGGTGAGACCCGCTAAAATGCGGCAATCAAATGAATAATATATTGTGGACAATTCAAGGGTGTTTTGCCCGACTATGCCAATGGAAGCTTAGAATCTTACATTATTCTCAACTGAGCGACAGCCTTGCTGATTGCCTACTAGACCAAATGTGAGAATGTCTCTTCGAAAGTCATGTTCCCCTGACAGGTTCATATAAGACCTTGGCCTTTGATTTCTGTTGTCTCTCCTTACCTCCACCAGCCACTTTAAATGACAGTATCCATGTCGGTGTGAACTCTTGTCTGTCAGATGACGTGTTTTTTTTTATCTTTGGTCAGAAGTCATAATTTTATGCTGTATAACCTTTCCTAACACACTACTTTCAGCTCCTTCTTAGAGTATGATGGGCATTTGGGAAACAGGCAATAATCCAATAGGCAGTGACCATGTATTGGTCCTGCTCTCTATGAACAAATCTTCTATGTCTAGAAACAGCGGTGAAGATCAGCTGCACAACTGGGAAACATTTCATTTGGTCCTTGTTGTAAAACCATGCAATGACGTTACTCCTGATAATGTGAGTATAGTTCATGACGAGGGTTGATTGCCAGAACCCAGTGTGTCATATAGATATATATGAAAAATACTGGGTCCTGGCAGTCAGCCCTCGATTATATCGTCCATAATCAGTTCATGAAGCTGCAGAAATAGCTATTCCAGAAAAGGGGAAGAAAATGAAACTTCGTTCCGAAAATGGTAGTGAAAAAAACTTGTATGTCAAGAGGTTGTATATGCAAAGAACCCGTTTACTTAACACGTTTATAGCTTGGAGAAAAGAATCTGATCGAAAGAGAAGAGAAACAGCTCATAAAGAAATGCATATTACTAAAATCAAAGCAAAGAGAGCCATCATAGCACGAGCTAAATGACAGTAGTGGTCACAGCTCTGTTTTGATAAAGTGTCCGACCGTAAATATTTGGGAAAAAAAAGGGTCTAATGGTGGGGAGACGTAGTTAAAAGCGCATTTTCTATTTACAAATCAAGTTCCATGAAGAGACTCATCCTAACGATATCCATGTCAATGATATGCCCCTGAATAGTATCTTATACATCTCTCTTATACATACGCATGGTCCCCTTCTCCCCCCCCCCCCCCCCTTTCCCCAAGTCTACATCACATATCTGGGCATGCCCATACGAACTACTATTACAAGAGTAGTTTACATGTGATAAAACAACAACACGAGGGCAAGACGTTTACAAATCCCTTGGCCATTATCCACGAACTGGCCACCATGAGCGTTTTGCCCTGAGCACCTGTCGCTCGCATACCTAAATACATGCATTCTAGCTCACCCACCTCATCTAGCCAAGGACAGCAAATACTGCAAAGATGAGGTGCCTACACACACACACACACACACACACACACACACACACACACACACACACACACACACACACTCACTCACTCTCTCTCTACTACTCTCTCTCTCTCTGTCCCTCTCTCTCTCTCTCTCTCTCTCTCTCTCACTCTCTCTCTCTCTCTCTCTCTCTCTCTCTCTCTCTCTCTCTCTCTCTCTCTCTCTCTCTTATTTTATTTAATTTTATTTTACTTGTTAACACGCGCGCTGGTGACCTACTCGTTTTTTTGAGTGAACCAGTACTTTAGGAGAAGAAGAAGAAGAAGAAGAAGAAGAAAAGACACCGAAGTGAAACCACAGCGTCTTGAGTGTAAAGAGAGATGTGGGTCTGTTGCATGCCCTTCCTCTTCTGTTCACAACAGGGTATCCGAATGCACTGATTAGTGACCACCTCCCCCTCCAGTGATTCTGCAGTGCTGATCTCTGTGAGTATGGTGGTGGTTCCGCAAGGCCTTTGTGTTGAGTTTGGCGTCAGGTGTGTTTCTGAACCACGGCAATCTGACTGTGGTACCGATCTTTGAGGCAGTGGAGGAGGGAAGGGAGGGGGGGGGGGGGGTGTTTTTGGGGGACATTGGCATGTTGCAAGTATAATCTGTCAGTGGAATCTTTTCTGGTAGTCCGTCTCACGAAAAGAGGCGACAACACCAGAACAGAATCACGCGCCAACGTGGTCCGCAGATCCAGAAAGATTTCTTTTGTTTGAAAAAAAAAAGAAA
>JADBJO010003086.1:67500-115000 GCA_016801955.1 Conus betulinus
TTGCAATACCATGTCAAAATTTGATACTCAGTGTCTTTTCAATCAGAGAATTAACGCGGGTCAATAGAACACTGTAGCTGCTTTCTATGTCAAGAAGTGAGAACCTTTGTATTTCAGAGATAACTGCCCTTCGGGCAGAGAGCTGCGCCTGAGGAGACTATGCTCAAGGAGTAAGTATTCTTCAAGCGTTGTGTGGAACTGAAGGGCCGTCTCGTGAAGCGGGGCTACCCCCCTGGCCTTGTGCAAAAAGCCATTGACCAGGCGGCGGCAATACCAAGGCAGCAGACCCTCACCTACAGGAACAGGACCTACTCCACAGGACGCATCCCCTTCATAATTACACACAACCCCGCCCACCCTCCCATTGTCCAGTGGCGACGGGAGCTCCTGCCCACGCTCCATACCAGCAGAAGGATGAGAAAAGCCATCCCCCAAGGCCCCATGGTAGGAGAGCGGAAGTGCAGGAACCTGCGCAGTCTGCTCATGCCCTCCAAGCCTCCCCCTGTGCAGGTGGCAGTGTCCCCAGGGCCTGCAGGCTGCTACAGGTGCCAGTCAAAGAGCTGAGTCTTCTGCGCTGAATATCTGCAAGAGACCACACAGTTCACCAGTGTCCACACCGGTCAGGTGCTCCAGGTACGCCATAGACTGACGTGCACCAGCAGTGATGTGGTGTACCTCATCAACTGTGCACGCTGTGGGGACACGCAGTACGTTGGGGAGACGGGACAGCCACTATTATGGCCACAGGTCAAGCATAAAAAATGAAGGGACCAGAGAAACGGAATACTGCCGTGCTGAAACCCTGGTAGCCAAACACTTCCAAGCTAACAGCCACTCCATGGCAGACATGGGTTATTGCAATAGAACAGTGCCACTCCAAGAATGGGTGCAAACGCAAAGGAGAGAGAGAGAGAGAGAGAACAAAAATCTTCCAGGTTTGACGACTGGAACGAGAGACCAATGCATACGAACAGACGATGCCGTATGACAAGATAGACGTCAAAGGAGGGCTACTAGGTGTTCCAAGGTGACAGTCCTGAAAGTCCATTAAAGACGAAAATTTGTCAGAGAACAACTTTTTTTGTGTGTGTGTGTGATCAAGTGTATTTCAGAGATTATGAAAGCTTGAGGACAGCAGCATTTAAGAGGAATGAACGGAAACTTGATGCAGTTATTCTCCTTCCATAAAGAACCAGAAGTGTTAAACTGGTGGATAAACATGTTCATATTAGCTTCGAAGCTTATTCTTTCGTGGTTTAACCATCCTCTCTCAAGCAAGAATTCATATTTCAAAGTTTGGTGGCTGGAGAAAATCTGTTACGAAAGAGCGAGAGGAGATTTCGCATTGTCTTTGAATTGTTGGCTTTTGAAGACGGATTCAAGAGTTTTAAAGAAGATGTTCTATGTCCATGTGTAAAGCTGCAATGTGACAATATATGTGGTGTTTCTTGTCTCAAGAAAATGGAGGAATCATATTCAGCAGTTTCTGATGAGGTAGCCAAAAGAATCCGGATCAGGGACTGGGGAAAAACTCATTTAACCGTCACTTTACCGCCTTAAAAACAAATTGTGAAAGTGGAGGCAGTTCAATGATAGAACAGTGTGGAGGCTTAATTCCATTACTTTTTATTTCTCAGAAACTAACATGAAAATTTTGCTTCCACATGTGGACTTACTTGCGTCCAGATTAGATTATCGGCATTTCTTGTCATGGGAATCCGATCCAGCTTTATGAAACAAACAGGTGGTCTATGCTTTTCCCCATTTCAGCATGACACAAAGGACTGTGCCTGAATTAGAAGAGGACTGAACAGGACAGTTGTACCACCACGGCCCTGATACTTCTCCTTCAACAGCCAATTTATTCTTAAGAGGAAACCGTACTCTGCAGCAAAACCACTCAGACGCCGTACATTCTCAACAGAAAACTTCAAACTTCTTGCTGTCGTGTTATCTGGGACGCCGTGCAGACACAGGGCTTTTCTGGAACAGCGTGCAGTATTGTCTGCACATCTTACTGTGAGTCCATCAACATGCAACACACACACACACACACACACACACACACACACACACACACACACACACACACACACATCAAAAATGGAAAATGTTTTGTGTTGAACGGAATAGTGATCCCTTTCACCGTCTGGCCATGCCACCTTGGGAAAATTTTCCGTAGGAGGATGGGCTGAGCTACAGTGCAAGAAATGCAACCAGGAGGTCCTTTCTGGTTTTTAACAGTTGAGAAAAAAAAAGTTTATAGGATCTGATTCCGAGGGACTTACGCGCGGTTTTTTTTAAATCATGCCCGCTGTGCCCAAATAGACGCATACTTGGGATGTGTCTGTGCTGCATGATCACACCAAAAAGCAGGCTCCAAATCCACACTGTGTTCTTAAAAACGCTAATCATGAAGGCGTGTGCTTTGCTTTCCTTGGCTAAGGATCAAATAGTACAACTATTCATTTGATAAAACGGTTTGCAATATATGAAAAAGTGTACTGTTCACATGTGATAGACCTACATAAGACCAGAAAATAACATTGGTGGTCTGAATTGGTAAAATAGAAGCGTGGGGAAACGTTACGCTTGCAAATGGTCCAAGAAGTGTTTTTTTTTTTTTCAAGAACAAGAGAAAATACCAAAGATAATTATGCTGATTAGCTGCTTTTGTTTCTATGACTGATCGATGATAGCATAACCTACTGTAAAAGGGAGCATTATGAGACAGTTTTACCCCCAAAGCCAAACAATACGCGTTGTAATGAAGGCTGTCGCATTTGTCTTCAGTTTATGTTGCCTGTATTGATACATTATCACTTATGCCTATGAAGTCTACTGCACAGGCATTACATTCCACCCGTAGATTTTCAGTATTAATTCATTTGCTGGAAATGTCGCACCTGCTTTTTACATTGTCTGTAAAATAATCTTGCTAATTTTCTACTTTAAGATGACCATGATTATGGTGCATTGAAATTTTCATTTTACGAGATCGTTTTTCATTACACAGGATGTCTTTAATACAATTGTATACAAAATGTCGGTGCAATTGGTATTTACAAAATTAGACATGCTGTATGATGTTCCACAAAAGATTGAAGCGTTGCTTAATACAGCATTGTGTAAATTCATAATAAATCGTACCACCACGGCCTTGATACTTCTCCTTCAACGGCCAATTTATTCCCTAAGAGGAGACCGTGCTCTGCAGCAAAACCACTCAGACGCCGTACACTTTCAACAGAAAACTTCAACTTCTTGCTGTCGTGTTATCTGCAAAATTAGACATGCTGTATGCTGTCCACAAAAGATTGAAGTGTTGCTTAATACAGCATTGTGTAAATTCATAAATATATGATTACTCTATCAAATATCTCCCTAATATAATTTTGGAATGAACACGTTGTTACATTTTACCATGAAATTAGGGGATTATGCATACCAAAGTTGATCTCTCAAGCATACCGACGTTTTACTGGAAACTGCACTTGAGGAAATTAAACATAAACGTTATGCGTATGTAATTTGACATTGACGTATAGTTTCCTGAATGTAGTTTCCCGTAAACGGCGGGACAATTGCAGCACTTGTATTTATAATGCAATAATAAAGAATAAACTTCAAGAGGGGATAACAGAATATAATGTGACAAGTTAACATCATGCGAGATTCAAAATGGTATTCTACCATCGATTTTATGCTCACATTGTTTTCATTAATTCAGGAACAATTTTGCATTTGCATTCATCGCAAGGTGAATGTAGCTATTATTGATTTTGAGAAGGCATTTGACAGACATCAATCAACAATGGTCTATCTTGTTGAGAAACAGCATCAAAAGTAGACTTTTTGGTATATTCATAGCATATACATGAATGTTAATCCCAGAATCAAGTAAAGGAATACTCTATCGGATTTCATCAAGTGCACTTCTGGTGTAATATAAGGTGTACATACTCCATTTTTGTTAATAAGTAATTTCAGCTATGTATTGCACACTTGTTTGGCCTATTATTCTACATTTGTTACGTTGATCACTTAAGTCGTACCGATCGGGTTGTGACCCCATTTGACCCTTGAAAAAACGGTCCACTGGGACACATACCCCGATTGGTACTCTAAGCTCTGGCAGTTTTGTGTGTGAGCTGGTCGGGGAGCCCAGTACTCATACTTCTCTGCCATCGCATCCTACCTGTCAGGCAGGTGTAACCTAGGTGTTGGTGTAGGCGGACTGTAGCAAAAAGAAAAAAGAAGTAAAAAAAAAAAAAAAAAAACGAAAAAAGAAAGAAGAAAAAACGGTACAAGTACAAAAAGGGGAGAGAAAGAAAAGTAAGCAGTCGCATCATATGTATTCTCGATCCTTTGAAACAGTCAGAATTATTCATCATAACTGAAAAAGCATTGCATAATCTCTGTAGTCAGCCAGTCCTGACCCTTCTTCTAGTCCAATCGTTGAACAACATAAAAAAAATCATTATAACAGTCTATAGTTATCAAAAGATGTTTTGCCTGGAACAGCACGTTTTCAGTCCTGCCCATTTGTCCTGCACGCAGCAGTCGACTCGGTGCCAGGTGCGGCGTTTCGGTCCTTTGTCCTCTGCAGGATGAGTTTCTTTCGTCTCCCCACTCTGTTCCACGCCGCTACCCCCCCCCCCCCCCCCCCCCCCCCCCCCTTGGAAAAACAGACTTGTGATTTACCGGTATCGTGTAAGGGGGGGGGGGGGGGGATGTTACTGGATTCTAAGGCCAGAACTGCGTCTTACTAACGTTTTAAAATTTAAGCGTGAAGCTTTCTGTTTTTGTGTTGTGAATTTGTTTTGACAGCCAGAGGCTGACGTCAGCCAAGATGTTTCTCGTTGCCTTTGAAGGAATCCTGCCTGGGACTTCGAAAAAAAAAAAAACTCTCAAAGTTCAGTTCATTCCTTTGTGACTCTTCTTGAGAGCAGAATTTACGGCGATTATGGAAAACTTGGATTCCTAAACAATTTTCTTTCCCTTCGGACCCCCTTTACCCTCCGTTTTTTATATGTTTAAGGCTTCTTTCTGATCTGTGTTTGCATTCCAGTTTGAGGAGTGTAATTAGATTGCTCCTATGCGAGTTGGGCGTGGTCTCCCAAAAGCTGGATTACAGTTTCCATGAAAACATTTCTCACCGTAAATCCTCACATCCCTCCAGGACTAAACGTTACTGTGTACACCACCTATGGTGTACCAGAGGTTCTTGTGCGCTTCCAGTGTGGAGTGCCACGGTCAGTGTTTGCATTAGCCGAGACAGGCGGTCTGATGACCGCCAGATGAGTTCACCCAGTTGTGTGGCGATCTTAGAACGAATCTCTTGCGGGCGCTGACCGGCGACGGGCCGGAAAATACCAACGAGGGGATACTCTCGCTAGACCGGGGAAGAGACCGGGGAAGTTGATGGAGGTGCCAGCCCCTTTATGTAAGAGGGAGGCCAGTAGTTGTAGGATGGGCATACTATTTAGGTTGTTGTTGGTCATCCTGGAGATTTTAAGGAAATAGTTCTGATTACTATTTTTTATTTCAAACTTGTGAGACCTAGGATCACGCAATGTTTGAGAAGATGTGTATGTTTAGGTTAGAGGGACATGTAGGTGATATGAAGTTTGCAGCTAATAGCTACTGTCAAACATGTAGGACCCCTATAAATATTCATGAGGCGTAGGGATCTGATAGATAGCGTCCCTAGGTGACGCTAAGGGAAGCGTGGGTGCTGGGGAATTTACTGAGTTATTCAGTCAGGCCCCAAATCTCAGACAGGGAGGACTACACCTTGTTCAGTGAAGTGTGGTGATGGTGTTCTGGTGGCACCAGAAATGTAAGTTGATGCATTTTTCCATTTCTGTATTCTGGCAGAGCACCTAAACACAATGTACTTTGCATTTTGCTATGTGTTAGACATTTAATCATGCTGCATTGTTACTATGTAATGAGCGTTGATTGTTCCCTGCTTTGTATTCTTGACTCTTTGGGTTTTCTATAGGTTTTATTGAGCACTACAATTTTGAAATTATTTCAGAAGTCGAGTCATATTTGGTTGTTTATATGTATGAATACATGTTGGAAGGGAAAGACTTACTTAATTGCAGACTGGATTTCTTGGTTAATAAATGAGCTATTCTAATATTTTGTTTATATTTTTAGCAACTAAATAAAGATGTAGTTTCCATGCTGTACATGGATGTGTAGATTAAGGACTGATGGGTCCGTGCAGGATAGAAATTCAGTTTGGTATTCGGATAAGCGTCGGCCAGCATCTTCGGAAATTTAGTAGGCAGATGTACAGGTTATTTCGCGCTTTGTTGCATTGAGTCAGTTTGCTTATAAAATCATGGTTTGCAAATGCAAGTTGACATTTAGAATGCCGTGCCATAAGTAAAGATCCATCTGTAAAAAAGGCATGTGCATCTTCAAGGGAGAGTGCTATAAGTGCACGATTGGATAATACATGAATGAAAAAAGACGAAGTTAGTGATGTTCTGCGACAATAAAAAATAAATGAATGAGATAAAACACAGAAGTTATGGAGTCCTTATAAGGATATGTTTATTGTAATTTGTCAAATGATAACTGAATAAGCAGATAGCATAGTGATGTAGTTGACAGATTATCAGTGGTGTGTTTCTAGAATTTTATAATTGAGCAGTTTGAGACAGGAGTCTTTAAATGATGGCCGGTAGGGCATTATTGTGTGTGTTATTGACTTATGGTTATTGTAATTGATGATTTTGTATTGCTTTTTGACCGGGGCGATAAGCCATAACTCTGTCTGTCTGTCTGTCTGTCTGTCTGTCTGTCTGTCTCTCTCTCTCTCTCTCTCTCTCTCTCTCTCTCTCTCTCTCTCTCTCTCTCTCTCTCTCTCTCCTGAGTATATTTCTTGTCTGAAGAACATGTCACCATACCGGCTATATGTGTCTGTCTCCCCTATATGCACGATGAAGGTTACAGACTTGTTGCCTATATAGGCTGTTTGCCTTTAATGTCGACGGAAACTGGCTTATTTCTTTGTTGCTGTTTCATGTTTTCTTGTTCCCATTTCATGAGGCAAAATGTTGAGCTTGATTATGTTCACTGTCGATTTCCTTGACTGGTTGTAATTTGTGGATGAAATCTGTTAGTTCATGTTGCTTAATTATAGAAGCAAAGTGATGAGCAATTATGACGGGGCACATGGAATGAGATGGAATAATTGTGTTAGGGGACATGAATCCCACATAATTGGAAGTTGCTGTTCCGACGTAGGGCAGCACAGGGTTGAACTGTGTCTTTGAGGTCAGGTTGACCCTGGTTTCAGAGTGATCATTTGTCACTCAATTAGTTCTTGTTTGGGTAGGTTATCATTGTTGATAACCTCTGCGCAAATCCAGTGTAAGAGACTAAAAGAGCTATGGTGGTTGAACGTATGGTTCTGAATACCATAGTATAGCGCATTCCTGATTATGTGTCTCCTTTACGTTTTCCTTTTGCTTTATAGGCCAAATTAAAAGAAAGAAAATCTTCACTGGGCCTGACTCATTTGTCTTTTTTGGATGAACCTAGTCCAACTTTCTCCCGAACCCGATCTCCCCTTGTGCGTTTCTTTACAGTAGGAACAAGGGGAGGTTTACAACTGCAACATCCACTGGGGTATTTGGGATCTCAAGTTCCCTAGATGGTGACCAGTTTCAGGCCACTCTCATGGTGGTCGGAAATGAATGAAAGCGATTTAGATATATCCTTTGCCTTAAATTACATGTGCAGGCATGCTGTGAAGCCTGTCTTACAATTTGTTGAGTGTTTCAAGATTTGTTTCGTTTGTGTCCTTTCTCTTCCATCCCTGATTGCTTGTCTACACGCACATACACGCATTAGACCAAGAGCTTGTTATGGGACATGTGTGCCCAGTTAACTGCACGTTTTTATTGCTGTTGGTTGATGATGCTGCCTGCAACAGACTTAAACAGTTTGCATGGTGCAGCTTCAGCTCTCCGTTTGAAAGTACACAAAGACATAAAGTAATATAACAGTATTCTGAGAGAGAGAGAGAGAGAGAGAGAGAGAGAGAGAGAGAGAGAGAGAGAGGGGGGGGGGGGGGAGGGGGCTTCGGAGTCATAGAAAAATGGATGTATGCTGGGACTGTAGTGCTTATTGTTAATGTATGCACGCCCCTAGGGATTCTTTTTTTTTTTTTTAACAAGACTAAGGTTTTATGCAACATGTTCTAAAGGTTTTATGTAGCATGTTTTAAAGTATCTGGCAAAGTAGCCACAATAACAATAACAAGTAGGGATAAGAATAATGGCAAAAATGAAAGAAAGAGTGACAAAAACCACGTCAAATGTGCATTTTGCCTTAAAGTAAATCGATGACGACATTTTGAAGTTACTTGATTTACAGATTCAGCCTGAAGTTCAGTATGGTGCAGAGTGAGAGGGGACTTGACAATGCCACATTTCAATGTGAGAAGATGCATCTGCTGATTCTTAACAGATTTTAGGTATTAAGAAGCGAACGCCTAATGACTGGGATCGTGGAGACAAACATAACTTATATCTGTGTAAGTTTGGCTCTGAAATATGTTATATGTTGGTTCGGATGAAGAATTTGCACAGGCCCTCGATGCCAGGCGCCTGAAACTCAATACACACACACACACACACACACACACACACACACACACACACACACAATATAAATATATGTATATATATATATATATATATATATATATATATATATATATATATATATATATATATATATATACTTCATTCTGGCAGCCAACCCTCGATATGTTATATACAGAATGAAATATACTGGGTTTAGTGTGTGTGTGTGTGTGTGTGTGTGTGTGTGTGTGTGTGTGTGTGTGTGTGTGTGCACTGCAGTGTTGGTAGTGCTTAGTGACGCCGTACACTCTGAAGCATGGGTCTGACAGAGGGCAGGGTGAGATAGGCATTACACCTTGCTCTTCCTGCTAGTTGCCTACTTACCCGTTACTTGGGCAATACAGCCAGGGAAGTGCCTTTCCATAACACTGGTTGGTTTTTGATCAACAAAATGCTGAAAACACAGTGTCTGTCAAAAAAGAGCTTCTAGTAGTAAACTGGCATTGCTCCTTGCGATCTGTTCTTGAGGCTAGCTGTCCTGCAAACTGGAGGATCTCTGGTGCTGTCATATTCGGTGGACAATAGGATGGTCAAGGAACACCACTCACCCTCTGGCCTGTTGCTACACAGGCCGTCTGCCACAGAAGGCCTCTTCCTCTCTTCTCACCTGTGACAGAAAAATATACATGTCAACCAGTAAGTAAACACACACACACACACACACACACACACACACACACACCTTTCTCTCTCCCCTTTTTTCCACACATGCATCAAAATCACACACACACACACACACACACACACACACACACACACACACTCTCTCTCTCTCTCTCTCTCTCTCTCTCTCTCTCTCACTTTAAAACACAACACAGTTATGACATCAGAATCTTAATAATGCCTCCTCTCTTGCACTGCCATCACACACCCCCTCCTCCCCTCTGCCATGCCCTCCTCCCCCTTCTGCCATGCCCACGCCCCCCTCTGTCACTCACTTCTTCATACACGCCCAGCACGGACACCAGCAAAGAAAGAACACAGTTGCCGTGAAGTGGGGAACAAAAAAACCCACCTACCTCGCCTGGGGGCTCCAAACCAATCCCCTGATTCGACATCATCTCTTTCACGTGCTCTGCCCGCTCTCACTGGTGTACTCATCATGCCCCCCCCCCCCCCCCTTTTTTTTTTTTTTTTTTTTACCCCTCTCCTCTGGGGCTGATCGGTGGACTGACTATGGCTAAGGTCAAACCTGGGTCGGCCACAGAGCTATATCCATCATCTTGCTCTGCTGTCTCCTCTCTGCTTGCTTGCTCTCTTACAATTCGAGCGATTTCAAGCTCTACACAACATTACCACCACCACCCTGCACATCGCCAGTCTCAGCTTCGTCATCTTCATGATGTGAATCTGCTGAATAGGCTTTGTCGCAATATACACTGTAGTCAACATTTTTATTCTGGATGATTTTTAGAACTTTTTCATCATTCTGTGACAATCTTGCCATAAATCCTTCGCTGCATGCCCCTCTTTACACCATTTGGGGCCAGGCTTACCTCGTCATCTGCCATTTTGAGACCTGCGTCTCCAACTCTCTGAGGGTTGCTATGAATAACACCCTGCAATGACCCAACACAAAACCGGATTGGATCTTGCCCCTAACGATTACTTAATTTGTATATATCGAGCTTTCTTATTGGTGCCTTTTAGAATCCCAAACCTTAAAAAAATTGAAGTAGTGATTTTAAAAAAAATGAACAATTTTCAAATGAGACGGACGTATACATACGCCTTTGGCAAGTATGCTTGCGCTGTACTCTCTCTCTCTCTCTCTCTCTCTCTCTCTCTCTCTCTCTCTCTCTCTATCTATATATATATATATATATATATATATATATATATATATATATATACACGCATGTTAAAGTAGTATTCTAGATAAGAACAAAAGAGAAAGCACACTGGTCTTGCAGTTAACAGCTAGTTCACAATATCACAAGGATCTTTAAAGCAAAAAGACGAAAGAAGAGAGAGAGAGAGAGAGGGTCAACTGTGATTGAACAAGCCCCATACATTAACCAATATTCTGTACAGCAAAGTGAAAAGCTATATCTTGCTAATTGACGATGGCAATATGAACAGTGCCAGCTCATGTCACAATCTCTGCCTTTCTTCCTTTTCATCTGATCAGAATACCAGGTCAAATAACGAGTGCAAAAACAGTGTTTAAGTTTCACTGACTCAGTTTTCTCGGAATTCATAATTCTGCTACTCTTATCCATTGCACATCGATTCTAATGTCGATCTTCCTGTGCAACCTGTTCAATGGATCTGGAACATCGACATCAACATTTTGTTTTACACCGGCGCATTGCATGCTTGTCTTTATGTTGTTACTGACTAAATCTGTTTACCGGAAATCGTTTTAACAAACCATGTGAAGACTGGAAAATGACATTTGGGTCTGCAGTATGTGAAGGACTGTTCGATCAATCCATGACTAAGAAGTATTTACATCAAAGCAATTCTGTCGCTCGATTCTTGAAAATGACCCGTCGCTTTCGATTCGTTACGGGATGCTTAAGGTTGTTTCCGCTACCCAATATAGCTAGCAACCCCATTATACATCACATGTTACGTCATTCCTTATAAACCCCATTGGACGCTCCCCTTGGTTGTTTTCAAAGTTGATTGATTGTTGTTTTTTGCAACGATTGTCAACAATTTTACCACCATTTCAAACGCGCATCTAGGCTCTTTCTATGTGTGTAGCTTCCAGGGAGTCATATAAACCATGCAAATAACTGACTGAAATATACACATGCACCTTGTATGAAGAAGATTTGTTTATGCTTATTCTCTGTATTATCTACAAATAGAAAACATACCAAACGACGGAGACCAATCCGAAGGCATCCTGGGTGCTTGTATCATGCCAAATGTGATTGAACAACTTGCTGACGTTTGATGAGAAGTGATAAAAGAAGTATTTATGTTTAAAACAGTTTCATGAGCTAAATTTCTAATTGACTTGCAGTGTTTTAAGAAACATTTTTCTTCTTGACTTTCTCATGAATAACGATGAGAACGTTTTCTCTATAGCGAGATCCCATGATGTAGTACACAAAAATGTTGAAGCTGGAGTTGGTCAGTGTCAGCAGTTCACCAAGCCATATGGAAGCCAGATAGAAATTGTGGTTCCGCCGACCAGCGTTCATTTCTGGCAGAAACAGCCAACTAATTCGAGCCAGAGCAAAGGGGAAGACACAGACAATGAACAGGATGGAAGTACCAACCAGCATCTTGGTGAGGGCCACTTCACGGGCAGAGATTGCAGAGGAGGTTCCGGAACGCCAGTTCACTATTTGATGGAGTTAAATGTAGTAATTATAGTTGCTGTCATTGTCACAATCATGGCACCTCCAGGTACACCAGCACCAAAGAAGAAACCGTCTAAATAATCAACAATCTCTTTGTGATTTGATAAAGTTGTCCAGTGACCATAGCTCTTTCTCTTGAACCAGATTGAGGATTATAAACACATCCTACCTGAAATCGGAATGTCACTACGAAATATAGACTTACTACTAAAACATTTACGAAAATGATTATCACAATCATTGTTCTGTTGCGCATCAAAGATTGAAATTTAAGAGGCCTGAGAACACAGTAGCATCTTTCGCTGGCTATGATGGACGACATTACTTGAGAAACATAAAGAAAGCCAAACAGACCATTGACATGGTGGTTAATTAAAAACGTAATCGCATCACCGTATGATTCATTGGTTGTGAACTGTAAATACGCCTGCTCACCATGGCAAATGATGGCAATAATTAAGTACAGTTCGTCAGCTAAGGACAAAGCAAAGAGACACAGGTTGACACGATCCTTGAAACCCTGTTTATAGAACACCGCCATGTTGATGACGTTTCCAGGCCCACCAATCAGAAACAATAATACGAGAATGGAGTCTTTGATTCTCTTTATAGCGATTTCTACCTCTGCACTTACGATGTTATCTGGATTGTCCCAGGTACGTAGTCCATCTCACTGAATATGATTTTCTGACATTCCTCTGGCACTGAAATGTGTGTGACAGTGTGGAAGAGAACGTGTACTGTAGATGTGTTGAACATCGTCGACTTATCGTCCATGCTAGTGAATTTACAAGCAATACCCAGCACTGTGTCGTTAACACTCCGTTTTATTTCCCCTGGTGATTCTGTTTTCTCAATGCTTTAGTCACGTCTAAAGCAAATTCATATTCAGACACTTAAATTTTAAATTGACACATATCAGTAGGCAGATTACTTGTAACTGGTCAGTGACAAGGCAAAGAAAGGCACATTATACTATTTTCTACAGTGTCACACTTCACGAACGAGTCATATCCTGTCTGTATAGTGTACATTACGCAAGAAAAAGAAGGAAAAGAATTGGGGCTTATTAACGGAAACTTGTTCTGAGTACTGTAAGCTGTTCCCGTCTAAGGCGTTTAACAACATGAAACGCTTCATTTCTGAATCTTTGATGTCAACAAGATGGTCAATATCCCACGTTGAATAAGATTTTCATGTTTTCATTCCGCTTTAGTTTAACACTTAAAGGTCAAAGAAGTAATCCCTGTATTAAAAAAGGCGTAAGTTCAGACTGTTCGACCAGGAGCATTGATGAAAAGAAAACACTGGAGAGGCGCAGCGACCATTAAGTGAGGCAGATGATATTTAATTTATATTTTGTTGTGACGAATCTGGCTGTATACGGAACAAGTCAATAACAACTTCAACTGTATTTATAAGGAAAAGACATCAATGAAAACATAAAAAAAAACTGTTGAACGCCCTCTGTGTGTGTGTGTGTGTGTCTCCGTGCGTGTGTCTTAGCGTGTGTGCGAGCGTGCGCGCGCGCGCGTGTGTGTGCGTGCGTGTGCGTGCACGCGCGCGCGCGCGCGCGTGTGTTTGCACGCACCCTCTGTGTGCAAGTTTGTGTGTTCAAGTGTCTGTGAGTTAATGAGTGAGTGAGCGAGTGTGTGTGCGCGCGCGCGCGCCCGTGTGTGTGAACTTTGAAGGTTACTTTGTGAATACGTTTGCACCAATGCTCATTCAAAAAAAAAATTAAAATCCCCCCCCCCCCCCCCCCCCAACACACACACACAGACGCATGTAAACACACACAAGTACATGGGAACGGAATCATACACAGACACACTCAGGCGCACACATACACGCACATGGACAGACAGACACACACAGACACATGCGTGTATGTATATATATGTACATATACTTAATTGTTAAGCATTATATATATATATATATATATATATATATATATATATATATAATGAAACAATAAATTCCAAGGATAAGTACCGAGCACCGTTCCAGCAACTTACAGAGCAGCTAGTGTTGCAATGACTGCAAGAAATATTGAATTATAAACAAAGCTTGCTCTTATGTCACGGATTGTAGAAATAGGTGGGTAGTAAGCCTTCACATCTGCAGTGATAGATGATTCTGCCTGACAGTATGTGCTTGAGTGGGTGAATGGGGAATATATAAATGCTTCTCAAATGAACCTTCAGCAAGCTTATAGTCTCCAAAGAGAGAGACCATTTCCAATGGGGAGAAAGCTCACTAACATATAACTCCTGGTCAGATACCGGTATTTCGAAATCTGATTGTTTCTCCTCTGTGACCGCGGGAAAATGGTAGTTTAACTCCTCTGCTTTTCGGTTTTAAGAAGAATGCTATACCAGAAAAAGGCTGGTGTGCAATACCATAGTATGTTTGTTGAGTTTTCAAAAAACTAACTAAAGGTGCCACATAAGAAGTAAAAGAAAATCATGAAAGAGCAAAACAAGCTACATTTTCTTGTGAAAAGTACAAAATATAAAAAGATAACCTCTTAAGACACACGTGCTGAGGGCCAGTTCTTGGAATGAATCCGCAAGGGACTAAATTACAATGAAACAATAAATTCCAAGGATTTTATTCCCCATTCACCCACTCAAGCAGCACATACTGTCAGTTAGGCAGAATCATCTACCACTGCAGATATGAAGGCTTACTACTACCCTATATATATATATATATATATATATATATATATATATATATATATATATATATGGATGTGTGTGTGTGTGTGTGTGTGTGTGTGTGTGTGTGTGTGTGTGATGAGTGAGCATTGCGTTTTTTCTGTTCAATGGTCTAATGTTTGAACAACACATATTACTACTTTTGTGGGCGCTCCTTGAACATCACTGATAATCGTTGTTTCCTTTAAAATGGGACGCACTATGTTCTCTTTCCTGCCAATGTTGCTCGAAATAAAACGACATACACAGACACACTCAGGCACACACACACACACACAGAGACACACACACACAGACACACACACACACACACACACACACACACACACACACACACACACACACACACACACACGCAATGGACAGACAGACAGACAGACACACACACACACACACACACACACACACACACACACACACACACACACACACACACAAACACACACGCGCGCGCGCGCGCGCGCGCGCGCACACACACACATATATGTGTGTATATATATATATATATATATATATATATATATATATATATATATATACATACATATATATATATATATATATATATATATATATATATATATATATATATATATATATATATATATATATGGATGTGTGTGTGTGTGTGTGTGTGTGTGTGTGTGTGTGTGTGTGTGTGTGTGTGTGCGTGATGAGGGAGCATTGCGTTTTTTTCTGTTCAATGGTCTATTGTTTGAACAACACATGTTACTACTTTTGTGGGTGCTCCTTGAACATCACTGATAATCGTTGTTTCCTTTATAAATGGACGCACTTATGTTCTCCTCTTTCCTGTCAATGTTGCTCGAAATAAAATGACAGAATTCGAAAATAAAATTAAGAATTATGCGACATTTCTGATATTATAGATAACACATGCTTTGAAATGAGCATTCGAATTCTAATGAAGGTTATCTTATCCTTGAGAAAACTTGCGTGTTATCTTGAAAGTCCAGGAATGAGTTGCTTCACAGCCGAAGTTTTCAAAGCATGTTACAGTTATCAAGCTATAATCGATCTCCTCCTCATACCCACCTTTTCCACTGAGCAATGTAAATTGTGTGTCTTTCCATTTTGTTTCTTTTTTTTCCTTTTTTGGTTCGCGCGCGCGCGCGCGCGCGCGCGTGTGTGTGTATGTGTGTTTGATCGTAGCTGTTCGGACGGTTTTCCTTTTCCGATCCAGTATCTTTTATTTATTCAGACTATACAAGATTTGCCTTGGAATCTTCGTAGACGTCGGTGGAATTATCCCAATGTACATTTGCCAGACCCCCCTCTCCTCCTATTGTCGACAGGACGGTGAATCTGGTTATGTCTCTTTTGAATCCGAGGATAAGCTTACACATGAGAAAAAGCCCCCCCTGCCTTTTTCTTCTTTTTATCCTCTTTTTCCCCTTTCCTCTCCCCTCCCTTTTCGCAGACCTCTGTAACGACTGTGCCCTCTTGGATGAGCAGAGAGAGTTAAATTTGACAATGTCCATGACGGATTTGAACTAAGAGCACGTCTAGCAGTACTGGATCCCCTGGTTAGGCTGAGGCATCCACAAAGGCTGAGAGGCTGATGTGTATGCCGGGTGCCTTAAAATTCCCCATGTTGTGTATGAGGAGATCAAGGCAGCCTTCAACACGTCAACCTAATTACGGAAGACCACCGCCGGATATTGTGCAACTTACGATTATCAGCAGCGGAAAAGCCTAACCAAATTGTCCAGGAGATTGATAGTACTTGTGTGGCCCAATGAGAGGGTAAACGACTGCCAACTACTCCATGAACTTTTCTTAATGGAACAGTTCAAGAAATGCTACGGAAATGATGAGTGAGTTCACATTCGCAAGCACAGGCTCTTAAAACCTCGAAAGATGATATCGACCTTCTGTATGCTTTATGTACTAATACTACTGCTAGAAGCAATATCAATGTCCTAGGGATATGAGAAATCTCGTCGCCAGGAAAACGATTCCGGAGGAAATCCTGGCGATACTAGCAACCTCCATCGAACAACAGCTAGGAATGTTTCCTGCCTTTGGAGTGGTAATGAGGGATGTATTGCAAGGAAGTGTCAGGATATAGCAACTGCTGCGAATCCCTATGAAGTGGGATGTAACTACAACGTCATCCAGATAGACATGTGCGCACAGAGGTTGCTGCACTGCGTATCATGGAAGCTCTGCTGACAAATCCAGATGATGAGATTTATCTCCATGATTGCGTTCCTTTACTTTAGTGCATCAATAAAACCGCTAGGCCCTTGTCCTCCTTTTGAAGATATTGAAAGTCAATGAAAAGTTTTTGATTGGATATGTCATATATCACTGCTCGTTGTCAGTGAATTGTCGTCAGTGTTGCATGTCTGTCCAAAGTCCCGTTGTGGGGTGGTGTTTTCCAGGGCCCTGCGCTTAGACCTGTGTTTTTCATACTTTATTCTCAACCTTTGTCTGGGATCATTTCAGCACACGATTGTGATAGTTATGGAGATGGCACCAAATTGTCAAAAGCTGCACCATGCCGTAAAATTTTGCTATATTCAGTCTATTATTGAGCTATGATTGACAGTGTTCTCGCCTGGATGAACAACAATAAGCTCAAGCTAAACACTTACAAAGCAGAAATGACGTCCGTCAATGTGTGTGTATGTGTGTGTGTGTGTGTGTGTGTGTGGGGGGGGGGGGGGGGTGCGTGCGTGTGTGCGTGTGTGTGCGCGAAAGCGGGCAGGCGTGTGTGTGTGTGTGTGTGGTGTGTGTGTGTGTGTGTGCACATGTGTGTGTGTGTGTGTGTGTGTGTGTGTGTGTGTGTGTGTGTGTGTGTGTGTGTGTTCGTGCGTGCGTGCATGCGTGTGTGTGTGTGTGTGTGTGTGTGTGTGTGTGTGTGTGTGTAAATGGATGGGAAGTCAACTGCAATAGTAAGTTATGTAGTGCTTGCACTGCCATCATTCAGACAACATTTGGTACTGAGGTAGGTGCTCAAAGAGCAGTGTATTTTACATAGTGTGCCTGTAGCAATGATGCATGCTGCGTTTGAATCTGTAACTTACACCCGTGTGCATTTGTTCAGCTGTATCTCGAGCGGACTCCGTGCCTTTGGTTTGTTTCTGAATGGTTCATTCGTCTGCATAGCAAAATACACATGGGGGTTAGAAGTACGGGTGAAAGGACGGCGGGCAAGAGTGGGGACTGTTTGGGGGCGGGCCAGGGCATGGCAGGGCGGTCGGACAGAGGATAGCCTTGCTCACTCCTCTCTTTAGTTTAAAATGAGCCTGTATTATGTATAAAGATATGCTCTCGCTATAAATTGAATGCCTCCGTGATGCCTACATGGTGTAGAATATACCCCAATCCATGTAAAAAGCATCCCATTTTTCGTTTATTATTTATTTATCTATCATTTATTCCTACATTTACTTTTGTTGTTTTAGTAGGGTTTTTGTTTCTGTTGTTTTTTTTTTTCGTCGGGGTAGTGGAGATGGTGGTGATATTTATGAATTGTTATATTACTCCAGCCCCCCCCCCCCCCCCCCCCCCCTCTCTCTCTCTCTCTCTCTCTCTCTCTCTGTCTCCCTCAATCAGTCTCTCTCTCTCTCTCTCTCTCTCTCTCTCTCTCTCATCTTTTTTTCCTATTCTTTTTTAATTCTTTCACAGGGAGAAGATGGGTGGTTGTTGACGTCTATGCTGTGTGTTAATTCCAATGGGACTTGGATACATTGGTGACGATGGTCTTGAACAATTTTCCCGCCGCAGCCCCGGCACCGGCAATCCGCAGGGAACAATGTCAAGTCGTAAAGAGGCAACCCACCGGAGGAGACACTGCACTGCTGCCGGGTCACTTCGGTGGTGTTCAGTGGCGCCTGTTCTGATCTAACATACGCAGGACACCACCTACTAAGCCCCCTACTGACGACAATATTGCTTAGTCGCGGAGCCGGCGTGAGTGAACTCTCCCTCCGGAGGGCGCCACCACGTCCGTCCAACGACAGCCCCTATGGACTCTCCGATACCGGTGACCTTGACAGAACCAAACCAAGGCCACAGACGTGGAGAGGACATCGAATTGAGGTCACCATGAGAGCAGGGCATGAAGAGCCACAGAATTTTAGACTTTCTTTTAATGCTGATCGATGACAATGAGGATTATTAAGATGATGCTACGGATTTCCATTTCGGTCTGAGACTACATGACAGGGCTGTACTCTGCGCTTCCTTTCACAATATATCCCGGCGTCAACCAAGCCCGAGAGATACAGGCACCTGCAGTGTTGGTCATGAAATTTGAGCAACACTCTCAGAAACGCATCCATTAAGTGGATGAAACTCGACTGTGTGGTCCCAGTCTTCCCAACTGAGTCCGCAGCAACTCAACTCTGGGTAGGAGCCGGTCGTTGCAGAAAAATCCACATGACTTCTGATGGGATTCGAACCCACGGGTGTCTCTCAAATGATTGATTTTTTTTTTATACAGAGAACAGTATACTAAATGACTGATACTCTTTTCTTTCTTTATATACAGAACTTTTTTTTTTTTTTACTCTATGACAATCGCACCTGCTGCTCCGTCTTTTTCCTCCTTGCCCTGTCCCTTACATGTTTTTCTTTCTTTTTTCTTACTTAACCATTTATCTATTTGTATTTATTTATTTTGTTATTTCATTTTTATCATCCGTCCACAGTAATCGTCTAGCACATCGCTCACTTGACCATAGCTACTTTTCATTTTGTGTGTGGCATTTTATTTATTTATTTTTATAACGTTTTCCTTTGTAAACGTGATCTCTTGATTACATCTTGTCTTCATTTTATTTATTTGCTAGGCTTTACGTTGTCTTACTTACATTTTTGTGTCTCTTGACAGACTGGGGAATGGGGATGTATGGGTGCTGTTTTTTAATACAGAAACGAATGATGTGCTTTACCATTATACATTCAACTGTATACGGGACGGAGTGGAAGTCTTTAAAATGACTTCGAATACGTGCCGTCTTAAGTTAAACATGGATAGTGTTACGATTTCTTCGTTGAACTGTCAGGGACTGGGAAATTATCAGAAAAGGAGAGTTGTGTTTCAACACCTAAAACAAAACGTTACTCAATCTATTTTCTACAAGATACTCGTTTTAGGCGCAAATCAGAACGTCAGATTAGATCCGTAGAGGGCTATGGATATATATTTGGATGTTATAATACTAGATGTCGAGGAGTGGCCATTCGACTAAACAATAGCTTTTAAAAAGAATTAAAATTAACAAGTGAATAAGAGATAGTCAAGGCAATTATATCATTCTGGTACCGAGCACGATGGGTAGAGATGTTGAACTGGTTGATATATACGGACTTATTAAATATGAGCCATCTTTTTCACCGTGTTACAAAAGAGAATAGAGAAACCTTAAAATGCATGATGTAATAATTGCTGGAGATTGGAATTTAGTGTTTAACCCAAACTTAAAATACCACAGTTATAAGAATACAATAATCCTAATGCACAAGAAGTGGTTACAAACATGATGACAGAACTAGACCTTATGATATTTGGAGAGAACTGAATCCCGCAGTACTAAGATACAGCTGGAGAAGACAAACCCCTTTTGAGCAGAGCCATTTAGACTTTTTTTTTCAAGAGTCAGACTTTCTGGTCACCCTCGTAAAGAATGATGAAATATCAAATGGATACAAAAGTGATACATTCCTGGTTTGCATTTGCCTTGAATTTAAACACGAATACAGAAACACAAGTTTTTTTTTCTAATTAAACCCTTCTCTCCTGAAAGATATTTCCTACGTGGAACTCATGAGCGAAAAACAATCAAGGGAGTCAAAAATCAATATGCAGTGATGTTTTATAACCGAGAGGTTATAGACTAAATTCCAAACAATGAAATCCAGTTCACCATTTCAGATCGACTCATTTTGAATGTTCTTCACATAGAGATAAGGACACAGACTATTTCATGTAGTATAAAAGACAAAAAGAAAGCATGTAACAGAACAACAAACAGAAAAAAGACATCATAGAATTGGAAATCAAAATAAATCTAAATCATACTGATAAAATGATGCTAACAGATACAAAAGAAAAATTAACCAACATTAGAAATAAAAAAAAAATGGAGGGCATAATACTGAGATTGAGAGCTAAGTGGGCCTCAAAGGATGAGAAAATAAACACATGTTTTTGTTCTCTTTAAAAAAAAAAAGGCATTTTGTTTGTTACAAAATGATGAAATTAAAATCAAACACAGGAGAAGTAACTGAAACCAAGGATATGCTTAAAAAAACTACTATATACAGCAAGAAATTCACAGGAATTGGACCTGAATACATATGGAGATAACCTTCCCAAATTAAAAAGACTGAATCTGGTGCCCAAGAAGGATTGACAATAATACAAAAAAGCATCCATAGCCCTGAAAAATATGAAAATGATACAAGCCCTGGTACGGATGGAATGATGGTTTTTTTTTTTTTTTTTTTTTTTTTTTTTTTTTTAAATGGAAACAGCTCGTGCTCAGCTCTCTTAATGAAGGTTAACTAAAAGGAAAGAGGTCAGGTGTGCAAAAGGAAGGGATCGCAATTAGTATTCCGAAAGGAGATAAAGCTAGAGAGTATCTTAAAAAAACGATGGCCCATAACACTTTTGAGCTTGGTTTATAAAATTGGTTCCACTTGCATACCTCACAGAATAAGACCTGATTTACATGTATCAGGAAGATATATCGGAGATAGTATCCTAACTATCTGTGATATCATATGTTATCTTGATAAGAAAGATTTAACAGGTGTAGTAATTTCAATAGACATCGGAAATGCTTTTGATTCACTCAATGGTCATACTTGAATAGTGTACTAACGACCTTTGTTCTTGAAAAAAAAAAAAAGAGGTATGCAAATGGATCTCCACTTTTATGTGAAACATAGAAGCATATGTAAATGTAAATGGAAAAGTATCTCAAAGCTTCGAAATAAGGGGAGGTTGTCGCCAAGGTGATCTATTATCACCTTACATATTTGTTTTGTGTGTGCTGGAATATTGCTTAGAGAAGACGCAGATATAACAGGCATAAAAATAACAGATTCTGAATTCGTTTTGTTTCATTACTACCTTTCCCTGGCTGCTTTGGGGGTGCTGTTGGATTTCTTTTTTTTGAACCCTTGGTGTTGAGAACACCACAACATTATGGACTGTGGTGTGTCTCTATTAGACGCCAGGAGCACAGACACAATCAGCCTATCTCCCTGATGAGTCCGATCCAGCGGACAAAAGTCCTACGAGCAGGCAATGCAAATAGATCTGCCTTTGAAAGGGATTACAATGGTTCCCTCATGCAGCTAGTGAAGAGTTTTCACATTTATAATATATTTTCTTAATTTTATGTTCCCATTTTCTTCATCTTCAACCCCCCTTCCTTCCCCCACCTCTTGAGTTCAAATCTTTGCCAAGTCATTGCTGTGATGACGGAGGGGTTGTTGGCCTGTGCTTGTTTTTTCCCCCACTATTAGATCGTTCGCCTTTGTATTTGTCTGACTTCTTTCAAGTTTAAAAGGCTGTGCCAGTCTTGAATAAAAGTTACTCTGTGTTAGGTTCTCTTATGGGAGCAAGAGTTACCCTACTTATTTATTGTTCAAAACTAACCAATTTGATGACATCATTTACTTTAAACTGGGACAGATAATCTTATGCAAAATTTCTTTTTTATAATTGCGCGTAATTATATGGTATATAATGGTTTCGTTGCCAAGTGAACTCCTTATACAGCTTTTTTGTAGTTGATTTAAGCAAAGGCACTGAATTCATATGTATTTGATAAACTATTTTTAAAACATCGATGGTTTACATGTGGACATTTTTCAGTCCCAAAGTAGACATCTGTAAGCCATTTGTCCCACTAATCATGGTATAATCCCACCTTCATTTGCTTCTATCCGATGTAACTATATAGACCAGGAAAAAAGGTGTCTTCATATATCGGCATATCTAATAGAAAGGTTGTTTAATTGTTTACTGTTTGCATAGTAAATCAGCTGTTTTCCAATATATATATATATATATATATATATATATATATATATAATCCTGAAAATTTAAGTAGTGGGGGAAAACAAGTGCAGGCTAACATTTTTCCACCATTACATTAATGACTTGGCAAAAATTTTAACTTTAAAAAGAAAGGGGGTGAGGGGGTGAAGGTGACGAAAATGGCACATAAAATAGGAAAAATATATCATAAATATGAAAACCCTTCACTAGCTGCATGAGGGAACTATTGTAATCTCTCCCGAAGGCAGATCTATCTGTATTGCCTGCTCCTAGGCCTTTAGTCCACTGGATCGGACTCATCAGGGAGACACGACTGATTATGTCTGCGCTCATGGTGTCAAATAGAGGCACACCACAGTCCATTATTCCTCCAATTTTCAAAAGAGAATCCAGCAGCACCCCCAAAGCAGCCAGTGAAGGGTAGTAAAATGAAAAAAAAAAATTAAAGTGTGGAGAGGTAAAAAAAAAAGCTGCTGAAAAACTTAAAACAGTATGCAGACAGTATAAAATATAGGTGGCAATCTTTGAGTCCATGCTTGAGGATCCATTCCAGGTTGCAAGGGAGATCAAAAGATATGGAACAGTCTGAGTAGTCAACTCTGCTGTTCAATAACCCAAGCTTTGTCAGCAGCTAAGAATTGTGCAGAACAACTTTTACTTGCATCTCCTAAGAGATGCAATCTACCACTGAATGACCACTTAATATAACGCTGAACGATTAAGTAGTCGGCGAAAACAAGTGCAGGCTAACAATTCTTCCATCATTATCGTAATGACTTGGCAAAGATTTGAACTAAAAAAAAAAAAGGGGGGGGGGGGGGGGGGGGGGGGGGGGGGGGGGGGTTGGGGTTTGAAAATGAAGAAAATGGGAACATAAAATTGGTAAAATATATTATAAACATGAAAACCCTTCACTAGCTGCATGACGGATTCATTCTAATCCCTCTTGAAGGCAGATCTTTTTGCATTACCTGCTCCTAGGCCTTTCGTCAGCTGGATCGGACTCATCTGCGAGACACGGCTGATTGTGTCTGTGCTGTTGGCGTCAAATAAAGACACACCACAGTCCACACACACACACACACACACACACACACACAGATATATATATATATATATACTTGGAGTAAAATAAAAAACACAGAAGTAGACAGTTTCATTTTAAATTGTACATTCTCCAATAAAATTTTCGCTTAAAAAGCTTCTTCAGTACTGGCCTTCAGTACTTCAGTACTTGGCCAGTACTGAAGAAGCTTTTTAAGCGAAAATTTTATTGGAGAATATACAATTTAAAATGAAACTGTCTACTTCTGTGTTTTTTATTTTACTCCAAGTTTTTACCCCAGAAGTATATTTGGGAGGAGTGTGTGTCCAGCAATTTATTTGGACTGAATATTGAAAACTATATATATATATATATATATATATATATATATATATATATATATATATATATATATATATTCTGTTTTCATTTATATTATTGTAACTTATAACGAATACTATGTTTATGTATTTCTGTGTCTTACATCTGTGTGTCCCTTGTGAAGTGAATTCTCTGCGCACTGTTTTCGTTTGGTGCATCTGTAATTTCTCAACGTATCTGATTCAAATTTGAGTAAGAAATCTCTCTCTCTCTCTCTCTCTCTCTCTCTCTCTCTCTCTCTCTCTCTCTCTCTCTCTCATAACAAGAAATACCTTCTTGAAATCCAATCCACAGGCTTTTCCCCAGAACTTAATGACTTTTAACAAAATGATAAGAACCACACTACAATTTGAAACGGATTTTCATAATTCACTGAAAACATGATTTTAACATTAAATAATTTCAAGTTTTTGTGACGTCACAGACAATGTGCTCTTTCTCTTAGTTAATACTACCTATCAAATAATTACAATACGCATTATCATAATAACTGATTGATATCAAATATGATCTTTGTCCACATTGACACAGAGTTGAGCTGTTTCAAACAAGCGAATGTTTTGTTGTTTTTTTTAGCTACAGCTCTTTGGCACACAAGTATGGAATTCGGGCAAAATTTCTTGAGTTTGGAAGTTGTCTGCAAGCAATTAAAGAAGAGAAACGGATATGAAGAATTGTATTTTATAACAACATTGGTGGGGCATTTTCAAAAACTGTGAAAGCGTTAGTTAGTGTTAATAAGGGATCCAGAGCTTATTATAACGTATTAATGGAAGTGGAAACATTGAGCATTAAACCATTTGTAAAATGGAAAGAAAAAAAAAAAACATACGAATTGACTAGAATGCAGTACTAATAAAGATTTTTAGAAATAAAGAAGTCAAAATGAAATGGTTCCAAATCATACTGTGCTAAAGAGTATTATTAGCTACGAATAATATTTCAAGAAACATGGGAATTGTCCACAAATGTAATTTTTGTGACCACTATCTATATAAATGTCGATTTTCTTCAGCATTCGGGATGGAATTAGAGCAGTTTATATAAAAGAAAAATTCAGTAACTGTCATCGTCTGTCATTACATATGGAGCTAATTCTCTTTGGTGTTGCAGATAACATTAAAACTGACAAAATAATTGATCTCATACTCTTGCTTGGTAAGGTCTTCCTACATAAGTCAAGAATACGAAACATGAAACCTAGTTTGCAACAGTTTTGAAGGAAATGGATAGCAAATATGAAACTGAAAAAAAAAAAAAAAAATGGTCGCATCACTTAGAGATGAAAGATTTAGATTCTGAACAAAAGTGGTGTCCTTATATCGGTTTACTAGATACCTAAACAAAAGATTTCATTCTATGCCCAAATCAAGAAGCGTATGAATCTGTACAATATTAGCATTAACATTTTTTTAAGTGAACGGCCACGTCAGACGCTCTTCATACATGCTGTGTACGGTGAAAGGGACTGAGGGAAGCGGCACTGTCTGCCTGTAAAATGTCGTTATCAGTACAACCCAGTCACTCTAGCCTCCCGTTTCTGTGATGGCTCTCTTCCACCATAACCGTCCAGTACACTCTGCACATACCAATCATTACGTAGTCATCGCTCTTCCAGTGAAAACCCCCTGAAGATAGCGATGAGACGTTGCTTCAGTTTCGCTGCCCGAGCTATTTGGAATTCGCTGCCATCCACCGTACGAAAAAAATGCCCACCTTATCTGTTTTTTTTTTTTTGTTTTTTTTTTTCAAAACACAGCTAGAACTTATCTTTTCGACCAGTCATTTTGAACAACACTTTTCCCACATTATGCGCACACAATGATTTCTGTAGTAAGATAGCCATTATATGTAAGCAAAACGAAGGTTGGAATGGTATATGAAAGCACAATGACGGTTTTTCAGCAAGACTTGTGCTGTATGAATATTATTATTATTATAATAGTTATTATAATCATCATTACAATCACTATATTATTATTATCATTATTATTATTGCTATTATATTATTACTATCATCATTATTATTGTTATTATTATTATCATTATCATTATTATTATTATCATCATCATCATCATCATCATTATCATCATGGGATGCCAGTGGATCATCGAACATTCCATGATCGGTCATGTCTGGCGCGCCAATACACTGGACATTATTGCGCCTTTGTCCAGAGTGACCTTTACCCCCCCTACCCTGAGGTCATTCCATTCACATACCCCACAGACCATGGGGATGTTGTTACCTTTCATCTAACCTGTGTTTTTGTCAGGTCATCATACCTCACTGGAGGTGTACAGGCAGTAATCACGGACTTACACATCTCTCCGTGTCTTATCAGCAATATGGAAAGACCTGTTAAGGCAGATTTATCAAGCATCAAATCAATAACTGACTCTCACTTTGGGGCCTGTAGTAAGTGAGCAGAATGCTGTATCGTCGTAGCCTATCAACTGGTTGAAGAGCGCAGAACTAAAAGGAAGGGGAAAAAAAAAAACGAAAAACGAAAATAAAAGCTTTATTCAGACATGGCTTGTGATTTTATACAGAGCCTATTCTTCTGGTCTGTCCTTGCTAAGGCATATCATGCAAGATATAAAGGTTTGAAAAGCACACCCGATTATGGAGTTCAGAGCTTACACACACACACACACACACACACACACACACACACACACACACACGCACACACACACATACACACACACACACACACACACACACACACACACACACACACACACAAAGTTGGCTCAATAGTGATCATCCGATGATATTTGCGATATGCTTATGATTGTTGGTGATGCTGATTACTGGGATGACGAAGACCATGGTTACAGTAGAGGAGCAACTTGTTATCCTTACTAGGTAAGGACAGTGAGTGATTTCATTTATTAACATTACTAATACAGTTACAACGACTACACCTGCTATTGCTGATGATTTTTGCGGTTATTGCAAGATACTTTCGCCTCCACAGGTTATGAGACAGTGACGCCTATACCATATAGTCTGAGAAACGTCTTTGAACGACGTTTTTTAAGTGGACGGTGAACGGCACAATTTCAGGCTTGAGAACAGAACAGAGAGTTCCGAATGGATGTTACTGACAATTCAAAAGTAGCTTCGAACATGTTGATCCGAGCGCGTGGTAGAATGCAATTTTTACAGCTAAATATCGACACGGGGCCCGAGTAAATACACCTCTAACGCATTTTGTGGCCGGGTCATAAGAAGATGCCAAGAAGGAGGATCAAGACGGTGCTGCCACCCTGATAGCATTGGGCCTAAATCATCCTGATGTGACAGAAAGGACAGTTCCGGGTCCTGCAGTTGCTACGGACCGTATTTCGTCCGGTCCAAAGTTTGGGGACACGTTTGACCGGAACAGGTAAACCTGTAAACCTGGCTGGCCTGATGACATGACAGCTGCTCACCTGTGTTTTGTGTTAGTCGGGTAAGCGAGGATTTCCCTTCAGTGTCCGCAGAGCTACCGACCGAGCAAATTAACCAGAGAGCCCAAGGGAGACTGAAGGTGTGTGCTCGCTGGCAGTCAGTTCCCCAGGTGTCAGGGAAGCCCCCGTGTCCGACCTGGAACTGACTGCCATCCGGGTGTGGGGTGCAGCCTGTGCCCAGCCACTGTCTCTACCCCATGGGGATATGGAGAGGCTGACCGAGTGGTCAGTAAACATCGTATGAGCATTGTCATCCGGGTGTGGGGTGCAGCCCATGCCCAGCCGCCATCTCTGCCCCGTGGGGGTATGAAGAAGCTGTCCGTGAGGTCAGAAACGAGCTAGCGAGTCAAAGGGCTTCAGAGCTTGTCGGGTCGACTACTTGTGCTTCTGTTGTGTATGTGCCCCTGTGAGGATTTCACAAACTGCTTCCGTGAGTGAGTGACTTCTGAACTGTTTGAAGACTCTGTGACTTGGGCCTGACGCGGCAAAGTGCATGAGCTGTTCGTGCTGACACTGTTGTGGGTGCTGGCATAGCCTGTGCAAGAAGGAAAACAGATGTTTGATATGACAATAGTATCTAATGTTGTTTCGCGCCCTTTGGTCGTGGCGCGAACTACTTTATGACGTAACATATATATCTTTTTTGATTTTGATGGTTCAGGCAGCAAAAGAAACAAAAGGTATAAACTTACTTTCTTGCCTGGCTATCTACATCCGTGTGGTGTGGGTGTGTGTAAGAAAAAAGACATACACGCATCCAAACTTCTTCCGGTGAGAGCCAGGCAGCAAAGCACGCACCACACACCATCCGTCACAGCAGTCTGAGCTCGTTCCGAGGTCATTATGGAACCTCTGCAGTCAGGCACGACGCTGAAGATGTAGCTTCATTACAGCCGGCCGCAACGATGACACTCCAGATGGTTGCTGTGGGTTGTGTATGTCGTACGTCTTCAGCCCCCGCCAAAGTCAATCAACATTGTTGGAGCAGACGTCACAGGGGCTACACTTATCTATTCTCAGCAGAACAACCCTTCCGGGATGAAGCTGTTTAAGATAGTGGGAATCCGAAGTGTTGCCCGCCGTAAAAAAGAGCTCAATCCAATTTCTATATGTCAAGGATACGGTGATGCGACGGTATGAAGAAGACGACTCCTCTGACATTCACGCAGACCGTCGCTCTTCAACATATGCGCAACAGTGTCATGAAAATTAGGCATGAAGGGTTTTTTTTGTTGTTGTTGTTTTTTTTGTTTTTCAGGAAGGTTCAGCCACGAACGAGACCTCTGATCGCATAGCGCCCTACTTCTAAATGACCCACTATGAAGGTCGACATCAGACAGGCGTCTGACCTCATTGCAGTCGTGTGATAAATGTTAGAGATACATTCCCAAGGGTCAGGTGCACAGAGTTCTACCTAGCAGCGTCCCTTTCCACAGTGAGCTGTTCAGCAGGGTAGGCACGAATGTCGTCGGGCCACTGGAAAAAACTGTCTCTGGAAAGAAGTGCATTCTGACGTTAGCTGACATTCTAATGTTAGTTGACTTCGCCACCCATCATCCCAAGGGATATCCCTGTCCAAAGTCACCACACAGACCGTCGCAGAGGGTTCGTGAGTATCTATGCACATCTGTGCACACTGACCATCCCCACTTCTCCCCTCTCGCTCTCCTGCATCATGCCAAGCTGGAGAATTCCAGGTTGATGTGCTGGGCTCTTCTTCAGCGAAGCTTCCTCTCTCTATCAAATGCCAGAAGATTGAACTGCAAGACAAAGTGACAGACAGAGAGTTGGAGAGTCGCATTACTATACCTGGGTTTCCCCCATCCCCGAAGAGTCCCATTACTATACCTGGGTCCTCCACCCCCATCTCCGGAGATACGCATTACTATACCAGGTCCCCCCCCCCCATCCCCGGAAAGTCCCATTACTATACCTGGGTCCCTCCACCCCAGTCCCCGGAGAGTCGCATTACTATACCTGGGTTCCCCACCCCCATCCCCGGAGAGTCGCATTACTATACCAGGATCCCTCCACCCCCATCCCCGGAGAGTCGCATTACTATACCTGGGTTCCCCACCCCCCTTTGTCCACATTGCTGCCCTCGCCACGTTGCCCTTGTCAACGTCACTTCCTCACTCACAATCGTCGCAAGCTACGCCCTTTCCCGTGCACCCCCTCCCCCCCCCCCCCCCCCCCACCCCCCCCCCCCCCCCCCCCCCCCCCCCCCCCCCCCCCCCCCCCCCCCTTTCTTTCTCCCTTCATTTTCTTCCTGCCGGAGGCCTGCACCCTTTTCTCTTCATTGTCGGTGATGTTGCCACATACACGATGTTACCACCCTCCCATGCCAGAACCCTGGTCAATCTACGTCTCTTGTGCCATTCCCTTTTATTAAGGCGAGGTCATCCATACAAGTCAATGGAATCCCGAAGTTTTAAGCATAGATAGAAGAACATTTTCCATACGTTACCACAATGTGCAGTGTTTGAAGGATACCCTGACACTCTAAATCGTTGCCAAAATCTGCACTGCGTAAGAAAATCATCAAAGAACGTTTTCGATACGTTACCCTGCAGCCGCTTATCCTCGTTAAAGTATGTTTGTTCTCGTTGATTTGATCCTTTGAAAAAAAATCTTGTGTAATAATAGTTATGCTATAATGCAGAAGAGATTTGTTTCGGCTCACCCAAGCCAATTTGCCCCATCAAAAATAACCAAGGTTGTGTGTGTGTGTGTGTGTGTGTGTGTGTGTGTGTGTGTGTGTGTGTGTGTGTGTGTGTGTGTGTGTGTGGGGGGGGTGATGTCATAAAAAAGTTATGCCCTTAAAATCTGCCAGTAACATCTATTCTGGGATTGCGTTTCTACAGGAGTCAGCGTTCACTCCCCCGTCTCCACATAAAGAGAGACAGGGAAGTTATGTTGGTATTTTCGTGGTCCAGTCCCAGCTTTTACCGTCAGGGTAGGATTGGACAAGATGAGAAGGAGCAGAAGGAAGAGAGTGGCATTGGGTTACATGGATAGATCTAAGCTGAAGCGTATGGACACGTAGCACATCAGTGCGTGGCGCACGCGAATATGTTTACTTATCTATGTTTCCGTGTATTGATGCGTCTAGATCTTTCTGTCACGGGTTGGCGTAGAGGTTTAGTTTTGGAGGGGAAGGAGGAACGTGGCGTCGTTATTGCATGTGAACTTCAGTATTGAGAAAATCTGGCATTTCGGTTGACAGGCAAGAAGCCATTGCATCGTTTATTACATGGCCCTACATAACGTGTGCGGTCAATTCCCATTATCCATGCATGTTAATTGGTGCAGGAAAAAAAAGGGAGAAAGCCATGTTGTGTTACACCTCGAAATGTCTTACTACTTATTTGTACCCCCTTTTAAAACCCGTTTTGATGATTTTGAGGGGAACGAACACACACACACACACACACACACACACACACACACACACACACACACACACACACACTGAAAACAACAAAACAATGAAACAAAAATAATCTCACTGGCTTTTTCCACCACGTAAACTAGTTTTACGAGTTTCGTACATGCAAACGTTTTGCATTTGAAGCTAGGTTCTAGCTCTTTATTGGAGCTGTATGAGCCCAACGAAGGACGTCAAGAATTTCCAACTTTTCATGTATACATGAAAACAAGTCTTTTTTCAACTTGCTTGTGTCATAACCGTCAACGTTTTTATATTGCTATTTTCCTGATCATTTGAAAAGTAAGATCATCATGTAAATATGCTAAAGCATCGTTTTCATGTAATGATCGTGGAGAACGTAGTTCAGTTGTTTTGAACAACACTTTGCCATTCTCTTTGTTGCTTTATCAACTTGGTATTTTTTAAATGGAACCCCGAAAGAAGTAATGATTGTGTCTTGTAAAGATATCTTGTAAAGATGGTGCATCAGTTAAATGACTAATTTCGATGTGTGTGTGTGTGTGTGTGTGTGTGTGTGTGTGTGTGTGATATTTCACGATCACTCGCCTTTCATTGCACACTCATTAGTGTCATGAAACAGCCCAGTCTGAAGATTGGCGTGTCCGGAAATTTGGCCACAGGGTGTGCAGACGTATCGGAAATGGCTGCAGCCTCAGTTCCCTCCACTTCAGATTTTTTTTTTTTTTTTTTATGGTAGTGGTCGAAAGAAACGGCAATATGTTATTTCCTCCCCTTGTTTCAAAGGTGGCTGCAACCTTAAATTAGACATTTTTATGGCGAATAATTGTTAGGCGACTGCCTCTTCATCTCGTGAGAAAATGATACTTGTTACTTTAAAGATGGAACAATCCCATTCTGGGCTAGAGTGGGTGACCAAATTGTTGTACTTTCTACACAGCCCTGATGTTTGAAATGAAGACACGGACAAATTTAAACCAGACTGAGAACAGTGTTGGAAGTATCTTGCTCTCTCCTTGTGAAACTTTTGAATTTGGTGTATCTAATGGAGTGCAATGGCTTGTGTCTTCATAAGGTTGTATACATGTTTTGTTCCTTTTTTTTCACTGTGGCTTTAGCGTGCCAGATCACTTTATCTCCCCCCGCACGCTCTTGTCATTGTGCAAAAGAAATAATGTCCTACTAACTCTTCATTCCAAATACGTTGGGCTTTGGGGCGCTGTTTTTTTTGTTTGTTTGTTGTTTGTTTGTTTTTTGAAAGTTGCTGATATTTGTCATGACAGGAATGCACTGATAACAAATGCCAAAGGAACTTGCCATGCAGAACATTTTGAAAATTAAATGCCAATTAGAAACTGAGAAAAAAAAAGTGTCATCGTTGCTCACACAGGAGCAGACATGTTTCATTAAGAGTGATCCCCAGGTCCCAGACCTAAAACTACATTTTAAAGACCCTGTGCAGCAGTTGACCTAACACAACTCTGAAATGACACAGGTATTTGTGTTTGACACCGTGGCAGCATTAGAGAGAAAGGGACTGGGGGCATGTGTCTTTGCTATATCGTACCCGCCCGCTGTCTTTCTGGTGGATCCAGCAACTTCACAGAAAGGCTGCAAGCAAGGTATGGTTGGTGACAATGTTTTGGAAAGTGTGTTGTTGACAGTGGCACTGAAACACTTTAGCAAGTAAATCGTTCTTCTGATCTAAGTGATAATCTGCCTTTTTCAGATGCTGTGGACGGGTTAACAAAAAAGGCGATACTCAGTCTGAACTCATTTCAGTGGAACACAGTGCTTACGAACCAGAAACCAATTACAACATGATACTGAAAGTGAAGGGGATGTGTGGTGGTGGTGGTGGTGTAGAGGGGGTGGTGGATGGTTGTGTTCAGGAGCCCCTGAACCTGACACAGACGTTGACAAACATTGACAACCATTGAGAAACATTGACACACATTGACAAAGGGGCTACATGGAAAGAAAAAGGAAATAGAAAATGGCACGGAAAAGGGATATAGAAGAATAGGTAATGATCAAATTGATGGCAGTGAGCCACAGCGTCTTCCATTCATATATTAACAATCTGACATTGTGGGTAAAAAAAAAAAACACACACACACACACACACACACACACACACACACACACACACACACACACACACACACACACTCACTCACACACACACACACACACACACACACACACACACACACACACACACACACACACACATGAACGGTTGTTGGTCACAGATCTGCATCACTCTGGCTCACTCCATCTTGCCCAGGATGATAAAAACAAAAAGAAAAACAAACAAAACAAAAAAAAAAAAAAAAACACTGCATTGGTAAGGTGGCTGCTCACACGCCCACCACAACCTGAGTATTCGTGTCCCAGAAGAGTGGGGTTAACGTGCACCTTGCCTCTTCTCTTCAGAATTGAGTTTCAGAAAGAAAGCCGGTATGTCACAAGCTCTCAGAGGTAGTTCTTTGTGTACAATCCATTTGTGGTTGAAATGCTCTTTGGAATAAGGCACACACTTTTCCTCCTACACTGAAGTCGGATCTGTCATTGGATGATTTTAGAATCTTTTCACTCTGAATGCCATAGGCCTCAGACGCAAGGAGCGGCATGTTTGGGGTCGATGGTGTGGTGTGAGACCATGCTCCTCGTGAAATCTCTTCTCGTAATAACGAGAGACTACACCAGAAATATACCACAGTAGATTCTGTCCACAGACCCAGACAGAAGTTATGAAAAGGCAGGGAAAAAGGAGGCGGGATGCTGTTCCCATTTTCACTTTAATGTCATGAATACATACCACATTAGAAAGTTTTTTTTTTTTTTTCATATACATTGGCACTTTATGCTTTATGTTTTTGAGGGTGCATATGCTAGTAGAATCAGGTGTTCTACTCGGACATTTTTTTTTAATGTTCTGACCTCTAATTTTCTCAACTCCCCTGTGCATTGTTTTTCTTTTTTTGTTTGTTTTTGTTTATTTGTCTTTTTTGTTTCTTTTTTATACTCTGTTGCTACTGACAGAATCATTGCTGGCACGATTATCCCATGAATATTTGCATGCAAACTTTTCAAGAAAGGAGAAAGTAGGCATCTTGAGGTTAACCTGAGTGATGGAATAATGTCTAAAATACCTAAACCGTTTTTATTTTATTTTTTTAAAGTGTGTTGAAAGTAATTGATATTATTTTGCTTTTTAAATTATCAGATATTTCACTGAAAGCAGCTACCCATTATTTATTTCACGGGAAATGTTTTAGTCTGGAGTTAGTTTACAGTAGTCTGCTGTAGAGAAATGCTTGGTCACTGCCTGTATGACTGTCCTAATCTGCAAAGTATACGATGAAGATTGTTTCATCTTCTGAGTTATTATGTAATGGCTTAATCTCATTCTTCAAACATTTGGGCTAGTCGTGTTTATGTCCGTATCCAAATCAGCACTGATGCAGTTAACGAAGAAATTGTCATAGGTGTGAATTGAACACTGGAAGGAGAAGTCAGCAATTCCTGTAGCTGTTCACAATATTCCAGTCAGGAACCAACCAGCACGGAGTTTGGAAGCAATAAACTGGCTGAACGTTTTCCAAATTCTGCCTTAAGGTTTTCTCGGCTGTGAAGCATCAGATGCACCAGGAAGGTTCTATTTTGACCCACAATTTTAAAATCGGCGTGTTAGCTCTTGAATTTGTGGGCACATATATACACACACGCGCGCGCGCACGCACTCACACACGCATATGTGCGCACGCGTGCATTTCACAAACATCACACACAGAGCGCGTGTGCGTGCATCAAGAATCCCAAAATTAAATCTGTTATTCCTTTCTGAGGCATGGCTGGGGGAAACAACACGACACTTCGCGGTTTAAACACGAATCAAATGTCTGTTACACTCACTTGGCGATGTTACATACGTTTTGTACTCTTTTATACGTTTTGTAATGGAAAATGTAGGCAGATGCATGAAAAAAAAAACCCTCGTATGACGTTGTCTTTCAACTTTTCATAACATTGCTTATACAGAAACAAACATCCTTCTTTCTTCGGAAAAAAAAATAATGTTTCGACAATCCATAATGAAAATGAAATCTGTCTGCATTTATACCTACACTGCAATAATGACAAACATGTATGTGATTGCTCGACTACACTAGAAGATGTAGTCCAACAAACAGCAACAACGCTGAAAGAAAGACGACAATGCAAATATATTCAGAGAGATTTGGCACACCTGATTGCTGCAATTACGTGTTGATCTTTAATAAGATGCATTATGCCATTTTTTTCAAATCATGCCATGAAATGAAATCCAACTAACGAGTCGCATTTTAAGGGTACTTTTTCACGTTGATTTTCTTGTGAATAATGATGAAAATGTCTCTCTATAACGAGATCCCATGACGTAGTACACACAAATGTTGAAGCTGGAGTTGATGTAAGTCAACAATTCACCGATCCATAAAGTTGTCAGATAGAAATTTTGGTTTCGTCGGCCGGCATTCATTTCTGGTAAGAAAAGCCAGCTAATTCGAGCCACAGCTAACGGAAAGATACAGACAATGAACAGGATGGAAGCACCGACCAGCATCTTGGTGAGGGCCACCTCACGGAGAGAGATGGAAGAGGATGTTCCAGCGCGCCATGTCACAATCTGATGAAGTTTAACTGTTGTAATTGTTGTTGCTGCTGCCGTCACAATCATAGCACCACCTGGCACACCAGCGCCAAGAGATAAAACCATCTAAATAATCGACTATCTCTCTGTAATCATGGTAAAGTGGTCCTATAACGACAGCCTTTTCTGTTAAGCCGACTGAGGATTATAAATACATCCAATGTGAAACCGGAATGTCGCAATGAAATATAGACCTACTGCCAATGCATACACAACAATAATAATTGCCATCATTGTTCTATTGCGCATCAAGGATTGAAATTTAAGAGGTCTGAGAACACAGTAACATCTTTCACTGGCTATGATGGCAGACAGAACTTGAGAAACATAGACAAAACCAAGGAGACCGGTAAGGTGGTTGTTAACTAGGAACGTAATCAAATATCCGAATGTCTCCTTAGTTGTGAACTGCGAGTACGCCTGCTCAGCATAGTGACACATCGCCACAATTAAGAAAAGTTCATCAGCCAAGGACAAAGCAAAGAGACACAAATTGACGCGATCCTTAAAACCCTGTTATAGAACACCGCCATGTTGATGACGTTTCCAGGCCCACCAACCAGAAACAGTAACACTAACACTGTGTCTTTCACTCTGTGCGCTTCTGTTTCTACCTCAACGCTTACGATGTTATCGGCGTTGTCCCAGGGTAGGTAATCCATGTCACTAAACATGACTTCTTGACATTGAGTGGGCAATGAAATATCATGTGTGACAGTTTCCAAGTTACTGCGCACTGTGGAACTATTCAGAATTATTGAGTTATCCGTCATGTTCATCAACCGTTTCTCAATATTCAGTCTTAAAACATTAAGACAACTCAAATCCGTATCCGTAGCCTCTCCTGGCTAGTCTGTATTACCAATGTTTTCGGTCAAAAATGTATGACAGAGCACTTTTGAGAGTACACTACAACCTGTCATGGGAAAGTTATGAATTAAACTAAAACCTAACTTCGGCAATTATGTGTTATACTAAAACTTACTACACGTAAGTGTCTACTTGTAACTGGTCGGTGACATTTCGAACACACACACACACACACACACACACACACACACACACACACACACACACACCCCTTCCACCCCCCTCCTTTTTTTTTAAGTTCTCATCTTTGACAAGTCATTACTTATTATAATGACGGAAGAATGTTTAGCCGCACTTGTTTTCCCCCACCACATAATTGTTCAGCGTCACACACACACACACACACACACACACACACACACACACACACACACACACACACACACACACACACACACACACACATATATATATATATATATATATATATATATATATATATATATATATATATATATACTGAAGAGAGAGAGAGAGAGAGAGAGAGAGAGAGAGAGAGAGAGAGAGAGAGAGATTACAATCATATAAAGTATAATGCTAACATACGCGGTCGTTGAATACAGATTTGGCGAAGGTTGCTTGCAATGCCAAACGACTCATTTCTCTATCCTTTATGGCCATGAAACTATAAACATCTCGCTTTGAGTACATTCTCTGTTTTTGTTCATTCTAATAAGTCATTGAACAGACAGTCAAAGTGCTCTGTATGATAAGGTAGCAACAAAATACGCACATTAGCGGGAGAGCGAGGGAAGAAAGGTAACGAGAGGAAGGCGAGATTTTTTTTCCTGGTTTATCTGTACACAACAAACAGTGCATAAAACTATAGTCATAAAAGAACATTTACCGTTTCTATAGGAAAAAGGCTTTTGCTGGAATCGTAAAGCGAGCGCTCACGTACATGAGTCTCTCTCTCTCTCTCTCTCTCTCTCTCTCTCTCTCTCTCTCTCTCTCTCTCTCTCTCTCTCTCAATGGCTGTCAGTACGTGTGTTTACATCAGTGTGTTTACATCAGTGTGTGTGTGTGTGTGTGTGTGTGTGTGTGTGTGTGTGTGTGTGTGTGTGTGAGTTTGAGTGTGAGTGTGTGTGTGTGTGTGTGTGTGTGTGTGTGTGTGTGTGTGTGTGTGTGTGTGTGTGTGTGTGCGTGCGTGCGTGCTCGCGCGCGCGCGCGTACGAGCGTGCATGCGTGTGTGTGTGTATGTGTGTGTGTGTGTGTGTGTGTGTGTGTGTGTGTGTGTGTGTGTGTGTGTGTGTGTGTGTGTTTGAGAGAGAGAGAGAGAGAGAGAGAGAGAGAGAGAGAGAGAGAGAGAGAGAGAGAGAGAGAGAGAGCATTGTGCGTGTGTTCGTGTGTACATGTGAACATGCGCGCGCGCACGTGTGTGTGTGTGTGTGTGTGTGTGTGTGTGTGTGTGTGTGTGTGTGTGTATGCATGTGTGAGTGTATATGTGAGTATGCATGAGTGTGTGTGTGGGGGGGGGGGGGGGGGGGGGGGGGGCGTGCATGCGTGTGTGTACTTATGTATGCAGGTATGTGTGTGTGTGTGTGTACTTATGTATGCATGTGTGTGTGTGTGTGTGTGTGTGTGTGTGTGTGTGTGTGTGCGTGCGTGCGTGCGTGCGTGCGTGCGTGTGTGTGTGTGTGTGTGTGTGTGTGTGTGTGTGTGTGTGTGTGTGTGTGTGTGTGTTCGTGCGTGCGAGCGTGTATGTGTGTGATTGCTACTATATTCATGTTTGTGTATGATTAAGATGATACATGGGGGTTATGTTTAAACGAACAACGCATCCATACATACATCCATTCTCTTTCTCCCCTGTTTTTCTGTCTGTCTGTCTGTCTGTCTCTCTGATACACTCTTCCCTCACTCACCCCCCCCCCCCCACACACACACACTCACACGCGCACGCCCCCCCCCCCCCCCCCCCCCACACACACATCCTCGCTTTTATGCACCGTGGGAACGTGTACATAAACTCTGAGACATATAATACACACTCACCAACACAAACAGATGCTTTTGTTTTGCGGGCTGACAAATATTCACTGACTTAAATACAGCCTTCAACTCTGGAAACTGAAATCACTGATGGAGGCCGTGGAATGCATTCGAATTTGACCCACTATCTGAAACATTCTTTGGATATCTGTACTTTTCTCCAAAATGTTAGAAAGCAATTATCAGGAATTGGCGGTGCCCAGCTTGATGTTGCCTGAAGAAGACCTGGGTCGAAACGCGTCGTGCTTTATCTTGGTTTTTCCTCGTTTTAGGGGACTCACTAAGAATGTATTCTTGATATGCGTTTCGTTTCCGCCGGCAGTCACCTCACTTTGAAGCAAGACTGGAAATATTGACGTGAAGACATTGTTATTTTTTCTTTCTACCATACATGTTCTTATTCTCTTCACAGCATACGTTTCAGTACCGATAAAAGGGAACGGATTCATGAAAAAGTATTGACACTGATATTGCGAAATTCTGACTGACTGACTGTGGGTTACATATCGCCTTCCAATGCAGGCGACAGTGCCGCTGCAGCAGCCTGTTCGCATCCTATCTATTTGTACCAGGGGATCAAGTCCTTCCAGCCCAGAGTAAACCCACAGTCCTCCCAGACTCGCCTAAAATACCCCCTTCGTCCCCCAATGCAGGGGTAAAATTCCCCCAGCTTGCTTTTGCACGGACAAGCCTGTACAAAAAACACATTGAGCACGTTGGTGTTCAGGTACAACTGACACGAGCCAAAGCTTTGAAAAAAAAAGCCACCGCTTATATCGCGTTACATGGAGTTCAAGGGGAAATATTAATATCCTTGTATGTTGAAGTATGCATGGGAAAACGTATAACAATGACAAGCTGTTCGATATTCAAACCTGAATCAGTGCTCATTTCCCCTTTGAATGTTTGATAACTTGGAATTATGAGGAAACTGTTACTGTCAGGTCACTAAGAAAAGACTCCTTTCTCATCTCAAGTACACAATTCAAACAAAAACAAAAATAAAAGCAAATTCATTTTCAGCCTATCTAAGATGACATTTTAAGATATTTAAGATCAAAGTTATAAAACTGGCTTTTATCTTCAAGAACACTGCTGGTGAACCTTCAAAACTTTACCTTTTTTTCTTTATTCCGTTCAGAACACACGCTCTTTAGTGTAATGCACTTGTCATCTAAGATTTTTGCTCGCTGGCTGTGGTGAGAATGGCAAAAGTGAACGAAACAGAATGTTGCAGATTGTTTGCTTGGTTGCAGGTCAGTTAATGGACTTCCTATCGACGAAGCTGATGGCTATATCCAAGAGAAAAAAAGCAACGCTTGATTACGTGAACTACAGCCTGTTAGTGAAATACTTCATTTGTTGGAAAGCTGTATACACAACGACAATTTCACTGAGAAGTCACATGAATTGCCTCGCTACCCAAGAAATAAAGCACATATAATCAATGAATTTGAGATAAACACACGGAACACAATATTTTCTCTTGATGTTAAGTGTATTTGTGAGGGAAATGTTTCTGTCAATCATATATCACTAGGCTGTCCAATTTAAACGGGGCGATACCCATAAAAAGGCGTTTATACTGAATATTTCGAAAGCATTGACCCCATTTTAAATGACACATGTATTACGGACATCGCACACGTTATTGCCCAGTCCGAATTAGGCAGCGTGTTATGATTTGTGTTATCTTATTGTTATTTTAAAGTGTTTTCAGAAATATTCTCAGTGGAGTGTCTAGATTCTAACATGTGAAGGAGAGAGGTGAGAGAAAATGACCAGAGACAATAGGTCTGACATTCTCGGTGATCTCTGTTGCCTTGCAATATCGTCTAATATCACCGATGATGAACGGACATTAAAATAACTATTGAACTGAACTGAACTGAACTGAACTGAACAGCAGCGCATGATCACGCACACAATCTTTCTGTCACCTTTGTGGTCTTCTGCCGTTGACGTAGACCTTTTCAACGGATAAAGATCAAGGGTCACAGTTAAACAACATTGTCACTACAACACTGCTAGAAATTCATATCCGTTGGTGAGGGAATTGTAGAGAGTATTTTAAAGAAAGCTGTGAGTCGACGGTATTTTAATATCCGATGCCAGTACACCAGAAGGTAATGTCATAAAGACAACAATACTCCTGGAAATTCTTTTTTCTGTATTTAGGAACAAAGTGTGCTGTGTTAATCATATACTAAAACTACCGAATTCCTTTTTTTTAGGTGGATGGGAGAGGAAGAGGATGGGATGGTTGGGTTGTAGTGGTGAAGGTTGAGGTGGTGGTGATGGTGGTGGTGGTGGCGAGGAGAGCTGTTGGTGGTAGGTCTTCACTCGTTCTCTTTCATGTGTGCAGTGATTCTGTGATATTTCAGTTAAAGTTGTACTTCACTGCATTACGTAATGATGAATGTGGCAGTGCTGGTTTTTGGGAGTACAGCAGACGGACTTTTTTTTTTTTTTAGTGTTGAAGGCAAATCTGTCAGACTTTTCAATTTGGAAGACGGCGAGACACGCAGGTATGCAAGATGTTAACTATACCTAGGAATAATACACAGCCTGCTGTAGTATTATGAGGGAAAGAATGACTGAAAAATGGGTACTGACATTTTCAAGAAAAAGGGATAACAACTCGCTGGTGATTCGTCTTTCCTTGTATTCCTCAGTATCAAGGAGTAGGCGGGAACACTTCTTCACAGTGAACACAAGTAATCAAACGGAACGAACAGCAAAGTGTAATTTTTGCGGTGATGACTGTCTAAACGATCTGTTGGGGGCTCATGTTTCCTTGTAGAGTCTACGCAGAGCCACATAATGTGTCCATATTGATGCCAGATCGTTAGTAGTAAGTGTGTGGTGATAAGCTGTATAACTGACGCGTGGCGTATACTCATATTAACTCACACACAAAGGTTTATGGGTATGATTTTTTTTTTTATGTTGAATGCTTCCCACAATGCGTTGTTGAGTAGAAATACATCGTCTTGGGCCATGAGTGTTTAGGAAATAACAGTTCAAACGCAAACAGCAGATCTGGAGCAGTAGAACATGTCCCGAAATCATCAAAGCAACGTTAGCCCAGGACAGGTAGGTAAAAACATGGACACACAAGTCAGTGCTTAAGATGTCACACATGCGATTATCACTGTAAGTGGAAACGTTTGGGCACCGGAAGTGCCAGCATCAACATTCTACACGGCAGCAGGCAACCAAACACGGCCGGGGACTGCTGTGGCATGAAGCGCGAGGAAGCGGGAATAACTGGATGACGTGGATAACTGGGAGTGGGTGGCAGACATTATCATCTACAGGTCATCAGGAAGAGTGGCATTAGACCGGGCATTGTACTCCATTTAGGATCATCGTAAGGGTTGTTTCTGATTGAATTCACTGTGCCGTGTTCAAAAAAAAAAAAAAAAAAAAAAAAAAAAAGCAGGCTCCATTGGGAAACAAAATATATCTTTTTCCAAACTGAATTTGTGTACTATAGCATAATGTTTCTGCGAATAATTCAGCGGAATTTTTGGAGCACATATGTAATGAAAGTGCTCGTAGCTTCTAATGCATTCTTCAAGAATGCACTATATTTTGTTAACTTCGAAACAATCTCCGGACGGTCCTCATAAATAAGATGCCATTGAGGAACGTTTCTGAGATAAATGCATTTCACGTTTGTGATTTAACTGCTCAGCTTTACGGATCCAGGACAATTTCAGTGATGACACAACTGGAAAGTCCAAAACCTTCGTGGTTACCTCCGTGCTTACCTCGGAAAGGCCAAAATCTCTTTGAATTAACATATTTAGGTATAGGTTTTTTTTTGAAAATAATAATTTAATCTTGTGTCTTTGTTCAATACAAATTCATAACAAATTATTGGCACATACGTTTTCTTTTCTGCGTCTGAAAGAGAGGATGGAATCTATTTTATTGAAATGTCTTTTCACAGTGAGTGTCATATACCCTCCACCTGGATCGTGCAGACATTTACATTGGTGGCCAGCAGGCTTGTAGCCATAGACAGGTTTATCTGATCGCTCGTTTGCCACTTTCCCTCAGTACCTGTGGACAGACGAAGTCTTTGTGATTAGTGACACTAAAAACAACAAAACAAAAACAGTTATTCTGTTTGATGAAGATGCACGGGATTTGTTGAGTTTCACAGAGTTTATCTTAAATGAATAGGACAAGGTATCTCACTGAATGGACAATACTGTTAACATTTCAAGCGACCGGGGTTGCTCTGCTGGATCCAACATCTAGGGGGGGGGGGGGGGGGGCGCATTGGCGCATTGGAACAAAATCTCGATGGCTCTTATAGATGAGCACTGAAAGGCAGCTGGTCTGCAACATCTGCTGCTCTTGTCCGTGGTCACCATTGCCAAACCTCTGTCTCTGTCTGTCTGTCTGTCTGTCTGTCTGTCTGTCTGTCTGTCTGTCTGTCTGTCTGTCTGTCTGTCTCTCTCTCTCTCTCTCTCTCTCTCTCTCTCTCTCTCTCTCTCTCTTCTTCTTCTTCTTCTTCTTTCTTTTTTTCTTTTCTGTTTCTATCTTCCTATTTTGTCCCCATCTTCTTTCTTTTCCCCTTCTTCAGCCATCATTGGCTACATCCGATTTCGACTTTGGATGCCAATAACGTTAAACACATTTTTAGCAATGAAAATATGCCTTCTCTCGATGCGTGACCGACTTAATCCTGTTAGAGCCATCTTGAGCATTGCTTTGATGATTTTAAGTGGCCATATCTACAAAAGGTTTAATTTGGATCCCATTTTGTATATCCGTTATAGAATGTTCGAAAAGATATTGACTCAGTTGGCAGATCACAAATTGACAGCAGACTTAAACAAATATGGGGATGTGTCAAAATCTCCGGTTCTTGTCTAAGTACACCTTCAAATGCGTAGCTAAACACACCAGACCAGTCATGTCCCTGTTTTTATTTGCTAGTGCAAGGTGTAGACCAGGTTAAGATTTTGTTTAATGTAATCAGATTTTTATTTAAAAAAGGTTCACATATCCTTTCTGCTGAGTGAGTGTGATGTTTGACCTCTCGGTCCTGTGACTGTGGCATCAGCACACAGTTGAGTTGCGCACAGTAAGATCTTTCAAAGAAACCTGTTCAATGTCCGGGAAAGAGTGCAAGTCACGTTTACGTATCAGTTACTTCCCATTTGCCTTGACATTTTCACAGTAATGAATGCTTCTCAGACATCTTATATCAATCTCTACCCAACTGGATGGTTGCCAGTGGTGTTGTTTTGGCTTAAATAATCCGAGAAAGCACATTTTGTAATATATACTGTCCAACTCCATGAAAGTGGGCTGTTTATATCATCATGCTACACGCCACAGCCTGTAAAACCTTGTGAAAGAAAAGTGATCTTAGGTTCTGATCGCTGCATGCCATGAACTGCAATGGTCACATTCCCTGCCTACTATTTTTGCTCTGGTTTAGCAGCTGTAATAGTGGCAATCTGGTTAGTCAACCAGATTGCCTCTAAATTGTACTAAGTGCAACTCTTTTGATGGCCAGGAATATTGTCACCATTTTTCCTGGTGCCCAAGATTGTGTTCTTGCTGTCAGCGTGTCTCTCTTTTGTACTTTTATGCAACATGTACGCAGGTCCTCCTCTATTCTTCCGTCAGCCAGTCTGATCTTCATTGATCTTGAATCCATGAATACCCTCGTATGTTTTAAGTGGTGTATAACCAATCCTAAAACCTCAAATGCTGTACTGTTTCAGCAACATTTCATCTGCAAGATTCTTTTCCTTCAGTGACAAACAAAGATTAAAAGGAAAGCATGTGACGCTATCCTTTCTGTCTTAAGACTAGGTCTTTAAGTAAACAGCAGAACTCACGCAGTGGGTCTCAACACTCAAGATCTGAAGGTGTGTGTGTGTGTGTGTGTGTGTGGATGAGGTGGGTGGGTGTAGGTGTACGCTCCTGAAAAGCACATTTTTCAGTTCTATGGATTCAATTTAACAATCCTGTGTCAAAGCGGCGGCACTCATTTCTTCATTCAAGCAGAACAAATTAAGAAAGATTCTTCAAGAGCCACCCCTTTTGAGGCCTGGTACAAACTGGTGTAATGGACTGATTAGTCACAGCGCGCGTTTGGAGATAACTCCCTTTTGGTCAGGTTTGTCAATCGTTAAAAAACGACTTTCACTCTCAGTTTTGTTTAACATGGGCTACATATTAAATCTTTTTTTGTCAGTTACTCTTCAGAACTGTTGAAATCCAATTTAAATCCATTGATCACCTGTGATATTTCGGGGTCAGATGACAGCACTGCCCATTCTGGAAACAAAAACAAACAACAGCGATAACAACATCACATCATCAACACCACCACCATCAACAACAACAGTAACACACACACACACACACACACACACACACACACACACACACACACACACACAAACACCTTTAAATATGACTCCTTGTAGAAATACATCTTCTTGAGTAAGATCTTCTGTTACATGATAGTACTCTCGGATCTGGAGTCTTACAGCTTTTTTTTTGTTGGAAGTGCCCGGTAGGCTGTCTGGATTCTTCATCATCGGATGCCATTTCTCTTCTTGGGCATCTACATCTGATGACTCTTCTTCCACCCTAAGAAATAAAAGGCATTTATCCTACGACCATTGTGATAGATGTTTTCTGACTCCACTTGGTCCTGCTATCACACTGGCCCTTTTTTTTTTTTCCTAGCAAGCGTTTCGATTCCCGTTAATGCCGCTGATAGATTCTTGGCAAACAGCTGTGTAGTGATTGGAACTGACTCTGCTCAAAGCCAGGCTGATTTTCCGCCTTAGGCGAGGTCTAATAGTCTGTTTGCGCCTTGACATCTGCGATTGAGCGTTCAAACAACGCAAACATATCAGTGTGTCTTTCGGTGATATTTTGGCTCTGCTTGAAGTCAGCTCAAGTCGGATGTATACTTTGTGTTACAGCAGTTGCAGATTCCATGATTGCATGTTGTATGTTTCCGAGCGTTAAATTTGCTCGATATAGAGGACACAGAGGAGCTGCTGATAGTTTCTTGGTATTTTGTACGTTTCCATCCCGCCCTTCTGGAGGTTTGGCTGACTAATTAATTGTAAGACAGCTACTTGGGTAAGAAATCTGACCACACATTTTGTTTTCGTTCTTTTTCCCGCTGAATCATCATCCAATGTAGGAGAAACTCTTCGTGTTCATAAACTCACAGGACAATCTCTTTGTTCAATGTAATGTATGTTACTTCCTTTCTGGTGCTGTTTCTCCCTTCCTTTTCCAAACCGTCTTAACGCAGTTTCTTTTTTTGTCGCCCCCCCCCACCCACCCTCCCCCGCGTCCCTCCTCGCACTCCCCAGCCCCTTTTTTTTGTTCTTGTTGATGTTGGTGGGATTGATGTGGGGTGAAGTTTCTTATCTGTGCTTTGACTTAACTTTAAATCTTAAACTTAATACACTTTTAATGATATTAAACTGTTCGAAAACGGTCATGTTTAATGTTGTTTTTTTTTTTTCTACAACGGCGAGCATTTTCTTCTGGACCAAAAAAGATGGAAATAATGAATAAAACTTCTGATGAGTCACCCTTTGACCCTAAAGCTGCTGTATCCGTTTTTAAACAGCATATTTCTGATTGGAAATAATAAAATGCTACATAGAATACAAAGTTACCACAGCGAAATTGAGATAAAAAAGGCTATAAAAACTTTATTGGCTATCATTCAGCTCCAACCACTTGATAAAAGTGAAATCAGTCAGACTGTGAAGTAATTGTTTAATGCTTGTGTAATTGAGGCCAATTATTGATAATGACCCCTCGCTTATGTGCAGTGATTTCAATGATATGAATATACATATATACGCTTAATGTTCAATCAGTACGGACACTTGGGGTTTTAGAAATGTCCTTCTTGAAAACGTGATTCATGCGAAGTGGGTCTCTTCTGATATAAAAAAAAAACCAGGGATGATATAACAAATGACATTTATCTGCCCTCGACTTCTTATATAAACAGAGTCTACTGTGGTAAGATTAAGAATCTTTACATTCTCCTCGTAACATCACATTAATACAAAATAACCCGATAAATGTTGATCAGATCTACAGATATTCCAAGAGTATCTTGGAGAAAACACGTGCAGGCTAACAATTCCTCAATCATTACATTAATGACTTGGCGGAGATTCGAATGGATAAAAAAGCAAGGAGGGGAGTGGCGGCAGTGGGGGTGTAAAGAAATTGATAATGAAAAGTCAGGAATCAGATAACAAACATAAAATTCTTCACAAGCATCTTATGGAAACCACTGTAATCCATCGTCAAGACAGCATTATTTATGTTGCCTGTTCGCTCCAGGGCCTTTCGTCCGTTGGATGGGACTCGTCAGGGAGGCACGGCTGATTGTCGTCGGTGGTCCCTTAGCATGAATATAGAGATCCGTGGTATTCTCGCCACCAAGGATTCAAAAATGGAATCTAGCAGCACCCAAAAGCAGCCAGTGAATGGTAGAACAGTAGAACGAAAAGAAAGTATGGAAAAGGAATAAGTTGCTGAGACAGTAAAATTATGTAGACAATGCAAGGGTAAATCGTCGAATTTATGCTTGAGGATCCATTTAAGAATGGAAAGGGAAAATAAAAGTGTCAACAGTCAGAGTGGTCAGCTCAACTGTTAAATAACCCCAGCATTTTCAGCAGATAAGAAGTGTGCAGCACAGACTTTACTTGGATCTCGTAAGAGATGCAGTCTCTCCTGGTCGGCCAAGCAATGATATGTTGAACAATTCAGTAGTGGGAGAAAACAAGCTCAGGCTAGCAATTCCCCCATCATTATATTATTATTATTTATGACTTGGCAAAAATTGGAAGG